>ML994011.1:0-63794 GCA_010093945.1 Delitschia confertaspora ATCC 74209 | reverse complement strand
ATTTTTCTGGCGCAAATCTGGCCCCAAACCGTTTAGCCCATGCTATGCACTTCTCATGTGCCTTAGTAAGCCTTTTGCAGTTTTCCGTAGCCGTGTTACCCCAAGTGATAAGGGTGGTGTCATCCACAAATCCAAATCCAGTGATTTCCGAGTTAACAGTCTTAAACTCCTCGAGCAGATCAGCAATAAAGAACAGGAAGAGCACTGGAGATAGGGTAGATCCTTGAGGAATACCTGTTCCTGTTTGGAACTTAGTCATATATAAACTCCTCTCAGTATAGAGATAACTCGGTAGAATTTAATCTTGTTTTCACCTCACAAGTTCAAAGTGCAGTTATCACACGGCTATAACTTTCCCCCTTTAATACTCACTGTTGGTGATGCGATGGTTTTGGTATTTGGACTTCGGAAATTATACTTTGCTCCGTAATCCGGTTAGATGTATATAATAGGTAGCACTGGAATCGATCAGCTCCGGTCCGGAGCATAAAGAAGCGATTGAAAAATATGAGATTGTAAAAAGAGCTGGCTCTAGGTCAAGGCAAGGCAGAACAATCCAGAACTACTGCAAGCACGTAGTCATCGACAAGGCCTTTATGGCGACATGAAAAGAGAGATGGCAGCAGAAAGCCAATAAAGATGACCGGAATGCAGCCACCTGGTCAGAAAGATGGGAAAGCCAACCGCTTCACCTCTATGACGGTTTTTCTAAACATGAAGCAACTGCAGTCTTTCTGCTTTGTACTGAAGCCCTTGGACTTAATGACTGGCTGGCGAGGATTGGAGTTCCGGGAATCATTCCATGTTGTCCATGTGGGACCGGACAGCAAACACTCCGACATGTCCTGGCATTCTGCCCCAACTATATCCAACCCCGTGCGAATCTTCTTCTAAAGACAGGCACTACAGAGCTTCAGGAGATCTTGAAG
This sequence comes from Delitschia confertaspora ATCC 74209, assembly GCA_010093945.1. Classification (NCBI taxonomy): domain Eukaryota; kingdom Fungi; phylum Ascomycota; class Dothideomycetes; order Pleosporales; family Delitschiaceae; genus Delitschia; species Delitschia confertaspora. The sequence continues at coordinate 62,865 of ML994011.1, read as the reverse complement.
GAGAAGAGAATGGCAAAAGCAACTGCGCAACGGCTCCTAGAAACAAACATACTTGAACACTTCTAAGTTGCAAGGGCTATTTGTTGCGGGCAAAGCCTACACAGGCTTATGATTCATGTATAGTCATGTGCTATAGGCACGTGAGCTTATTAGAGAGATTAGATTGTATATTAGTTAGTTGATTAGTCAGTAGCATAGAGCGAAGCCCTCTCCTTAAAGAGAGAGCTCCGCACCAGCTTGAGAGAATCAACACTTACATCATACTTTAGAACTACCCCTGATACTATTGCAAAGGAAAATACAGGGGACTGAGCTCCCTTCCAAAGCTGGTGAAACAACTCACTATATTTGTATTAGAATGATTTAGGGCGAGGAAAAGGCAGAGATTTTGGACTCTAGAGGGAGACTCCTCTAGAATCGGGTTTACTTTGCCCTATGCATTGATATTATGTGTTCATAGACCCGATGGGAACCAGGTAGCACGTTAAATTGAATTATTATTTATTATATTATATAACACGTAACCAGTGAGCCTATCCAAAGTGCCAGTTAATATAACAAACCACCCAGTTAGAGCATCGAACCGACCAGTTAGAATATCAGCATCCATTTCGTAACCGGCTTGTTCAGGAGAATAAGGTGATACAGAAAGGGACCTCCATATAGCATTATGAGTCAATTCACGATTTGCTGTTCGTTTCCAGAAATTTAGTTAATAATAATAATAATTCAATTTAACGTGCTACCTGGTTCCCAATCGGGTCTATGAACACGTAGAATCAATGTTTAGAGCAAAGTAAACCCGACTCTAGAGGAATGACCTTCTAGAGTACAAAAAATATTCGCCATTTCCTCACCCTAAACCATTCAATATAGCTATGGTGAGTTGCTTCACCAGCTACTAATTGGTGTTCCCTATCTGCCAGTGCTGCCGCTCAGGCAACAGAGAAGTTAGTATGACACGACCTGGGTTAGTTGGAAGGGGGCCCTGTTCCCTGTATTCTCTTTTGTGATATCCCTTGCAACTTGGAATTGTTCAAGTATGTTTGTTTCTAGGAGCCACTGTGCAGCTGCTTTTGCCATTCTCTTCTCCTTCAAGATCTCCTGAAGCTCTGTAGTGCCTGTCTTTAGAAGAAGATTCGCACGGGGTTGGATATAGTTGGGGCAGAATGCCAGGACATGTCGGAGTGTTTGCTGTCCAGAGAAATTTAGTTAAGAAAGCTTTATGCGCGAATATACCGAAAGTATAGTTTGAAACGGAGGTCTTCCCCTCCTTTACAAATATATTTTCCTAGGTTAGCGAAGTAACTAAGTTCGAAAAAGGCTACAAACAGGGAGTTGAAGTAGAGTAGACGCTAATGTAAATTAGGGGTCTCTTCTCGGTCCCAAACTATTAACGGTGTCCTCTAATATCATCTCCCCGACACATGTAACCATCATAACCGCCCCCCATAAGAGTGCCTAAATCTTCCACGCTGTGCGCCAAATCCAGCCTTGAAATTCCTAAACCCTTGAATCATCGTGAACGCCAAAACCCCTACGCGCATAAAATTCTACCCCAGAATACAAATCCAAACCTCAGCTACATACAAGCGCATCCCTACGATTTCTCCCGAACCTGATATTTGAGGTAAACTTTATTGTGGGGTTTCTCCGCCGCATGGCCATTAAAGTCGACTTTAGGAGTTTTAGGTAATGATACCCCGTTTTTGTCGGTGAGGTCGAAGTCGAAAGTGGCCAAAAAGTAAGCGGTGATGAGATTGTTTTCGAGTTTAGCGAATCGCATTCCAGCTGAGAAAGGTATATGTTAGCGCAGGACAGAGACAGTAGCAAGAATTGTTTTTTTTAACTCACAACAAGGATGCCTCCCAGTCCCCCACCCAATGTACCCATGCGCACTCTTCTTATCCTCCTGCCTCCCCTCAAAATACCGACTCGGATCCCACTCCTCCGGATCTCTGTATATACTGGGATCCAGATGTGCGTCAGAGGTGGCGTACGTCACAAAAGCATCTGGCGGAATCACCTCTTCGCCATTGCCCGTCGGTATACTCCTCCCAGTAATATTCTTCCTGAACGCAGTACCAACGAGCGTGAGCCGTATGCTTTCGCGTAAGCAGAAGTCGAGGCTGGGGAATTCGGATTCCCAGGCCTCGAGCGGGATATTGGCGAGCTGCGTTGTGAGTGGTAAAGAGGGGTTAGAAGCGTTGTACTTCATAGCGACGCTGTGTATTTCATCGCGAACTCTATTGCGCCAGCGCTCTGATTTCGCAAGCCAGCACAGCACCCACGCAGCATTAATTCCACTATTCAACTGCCCCGCAAAAAGGGAAGACATGATGAAATGGATAACATCCTTAATCTTGTCCCCCTGGTCCAGCATAAACTGCAGCGAATCTTCCTCCTTCTCACCACTAGCTTTTCTCTTTTCTATGATGCGCTTCAGAATCATATACAGTTGCGTTCCGGCATACGTTCTTTTGAGCTTAGCAATCGTTGGAAGTTTTGGGAACATTACTGTGAGAGGTGTTGCGCTCTGCTCTATCGTCTCGAAGAGGGACAGAGTTTTCTCACGGATGGAAGGGTCTTCGGCCATTTCTCTAGCGCCGACCATGCGGATGGTGAGTTTAAAGACGATGCGGTAAATGGATTCGAAAGGATCGGTTAGGCTGGAAGCGTCGTTTTTCAAATCTTCAATTGCCTCTGAGACGTCGGAAAGGAGCGTGGGGAGCTCTAGTAGGAATTAGCAGGAGGGCTTTAAGGAAGTAAGAGAAAGGGAGTGGAAGGTACTTCGCTTGAATTCAGCACCGGACAGGAGGGCGTGCAGTCGGCGATGGATGTGGCTTGAAAACTCCTTGTTTCCCTCCTTTTCTGTTTCGCTTTGAATCGCTTCGGGATTTACTTTGGGGGGCGACTGGCCGAATAGCACAGCATAACTATAATACTTAGCAAACCATTATCGGACAGAGTCACTCGTCGTACCCTTCTCCAAACCCCAACTCTCTACTCTCAAAGAACAGTTTCCGTCCCTTCTCTCCCGACAAACCGACTATGGTATGCGAGCCAGCATGAAACGTGAAATTCCCGGTCGGGGATTTCTTGATGGCGTTTTTGTAGAAGTCCCAACGTTCGGTCCAGAACCCGAGGGCGCCGCTTAATGGCAAGTCTGAGCTGACTTTTTCTGGGGCATTAGGAAGGATTCTGCGAGAATAGGTGTGATATGCTACAAAGAGGGTGAAAAGAGTTGCTGTAGATAAGATGAGGAACGTGATAGGTGATGCCGTGAATTGGTTAATGTCAAGGCTTAGGACTGCCATGGTTAGAGTTCTGCGGGGAGGATATTAAGCACTTCGTATGAAACAACACATTGATGATTGGAAAAGAAAATTTAACGGTTACTAAGTGAGACATAGAAGAAGAGAGGAATGGGCAAAGTTCAAAGGTTAGGAAGTGATGTTGGATTAAGAGAGGAAGTGAGGGAGGGGGGGGAGGGGGGGGAGGGGGGGTAGGTGGTAAGCGAGTTAATTAGCACTTTCCTAGACAGTGCTAGACTGGTACGGGCCTTGGATTAGATGAATGTTCGGCGAAGCTCCCGGCAATATAGAAGCACCCCCTACACATCATGTATACTTATTAGTTTACCAAGACACATGGTTGCGGCGACGCATGGTTGCGGCGAGGTGAATAAGAAACGTGCTAAGGCACGGAGTCCTGTACTGTCGAGAAAGTGATATGCAGTCCGTGAATTTGAGGGTTGCTCGGATTGGTTGATAGAGCTTGAACCCCACTACTTCGCTTAGAGACATTCACGCTTCGGAGTCCTCCCCTCCTGTCTAGAACATGCTCTCCAAACGCAACAGCTATTGAAGGCAATCCGGGAATCTTAAAACAATGATCTGCGGCATGATCTCCTAGCGAATGACGCATATCTGAGTACTTCTCGCATATTACAACAAGCAATAATTGATGCTGCTGCCACCCATCGCTTATACTCGCTCACTGCAACCTACATGCACAACACCCAATACATCTCTCCATGTCTCCGGTTATGCCGGTTCCATCTCGCTTGCTGTTACCGAGAAGTGACTGACAGTAAGACCCTCATCTCGAGCTTACTGCTGGTCCCTGTAGCCTGTCTTATCTCTCCCAAGCGAAACCACCTGTGGATAGATAATTGAACCGCACGACGGAGGTGTGGCACGGCTGTCAGTAACAACCGTATCAATCGTATTCATCCACATCTTCCCTCCCTTCTCTGTTGGTTCAAGCACACCCACAGATCCACTGCTTCTCTCATCAAGTGATAAATAATCTAAAGCAGAACATTGACGATAACACAGTATGCCGGCGGAGTCGTGCATGATGAACAAGAGCTGGAGATATTATCGTATAGAAGCACCCTATCAGGGGATATCTTAGGGAAATGGAAAAAACAAAAAGGGTATTCGGAACGTTCCTCAAAGGAAGGTATATGTTAACTGGTGGAGGTGTGTGTGGAAAAGATTGACTGAAAGACATAGTATAGGGTGGAGGAGTTTCCAGATAATAATAATAATAATGATTCAATTTAAGGGGCTACCAGGTTTCCAATCGGGTCTATGAACACGTATATCAATGTTTAGTGTGAACTAATACAGATAATAATAAAGCCAGCCGCAAAATGGAAAGTCAGTGGATGGTATAACTTGGCTTAGCAGTCGTTGTACTCCTGCGAGAGTCCCCGATGGCCAAGTCGGACAGATGGGCGATTTAACCTTACTTTGCCCGACGAAAGCTTATGTTATGCGCATCTAACTTGAACATTCTCTTAATAGTGATAATAAGATAGAGGCAAGGGAAAGCACACCAATTTTTATTGATAAAATATCATAGGTACTCTACTCATACGCGCATAAAGAAATGTTATAAATGACAAGAGTTCTGTAACCGTTACTTAAGAGTAATTACCAAAATCACCCAAACTAGCATCCCCAAACAGCATTTTAAAACACGAAGCAGACCCTATAACCGTACAATAAAAACAAAAACTCCAACAGCCACACTTGGCCATAACCATCAACACCGTATCATGGCGCATACAAAACAAACAACACCCCCAAAACACCTGAAGCCCCCAATTAATGAAGTTCAGAAAGCCTAAGCCTTCGACAACATCCTAAGCACTTCCTCCTTCTCACTCGTTGGCAAGGTGGCCAGCATTTGTATCACGCCCTTAAGACCACCCTCCTTATCCTTACTCAAAAGACCCGCAACCTCCATCGCAATCCCCTCCTTCTTCAACAATTCCACCCTTTCGTGAATATACTTCCTATTCTCCTCATACCAGACGGCCACATTCATATCGTCCTCATCGAACTTGGTTATGTTGCTCCAAGCCCGGAGCGATTCAAGGCCACGGGCACGGAGGACAGGGTCGACGTTGGGAGTATGAGCAGCAACAGTGGGGGTCGTGGCGGCAGCCATCTTCTTGAGGATGTACTCTTCGTTCAACCTGCGGCGCAGACGCCAGTACAAGAAGCGGCGAGCATTTTGCCAGCGAAGGGATTGGCGGATGACTCCCTTGGCCTGCATGCGGCCTGAGCGGTCGTGCAAGTCGGCAAACTGGAGCGAAATCTGGCCGTAAATGGGGAGGAGCTGTTGCTCGCGCTCCGTCATCTTGACTTTGAGATCGGAGAGCTCAGACTGCGGCGTAGACGGGTCGTTGATCTTACGCTTGAGCTCGCCATATGTGGGGTCAAGGCGGGCCATAGTCTCGAGTTGGCGCTCCTTGCGGTACTTGATACCAACGATACCTTCGGGCTCAAGGACACCACCGCGGGAGTCTTCATCGGCATACATTTCCATGTATTGTGGGTTGATGGTTGGATCGACAACGACCCAAGAACCACCACGGAGTTCACCGAAAGGAGGAATGTAGACGAAAATAGGCTGCTCGTACTTGACGAGGGCGTCCACGATGTAGGACCCATACTTCAGAACCTCGTTGTACATGTCGCGCTGACCACCAGAGAAACCACGCCAATTAGCGAGAATCATCAACGGCAGCTGCTCACCATTGTTGAAATCCTTGATAGCTTGGGCGGTCTTGAAGGCAGAGTTGGGGTACCAGACGCCACCAGCTTCAGAAGTAACCTGCTCGATGGAGTCCGGGTTGGCGGGATCTGCTGGAGTAACGTTCTCGACCGATCGGGTCTCAACGCCGATGACACCAACAGGAATACCACCAAGACGAGCACGACCGACAACAACAGTCTTAGCCCAACCGCCCAGAGCCTCCTCGAAGGAGCCGCGGTCGAAGAGACCAGACAAGAAGCCCTCCTCGTCTTCTTTACCAGCAATCAAGTGCCTGACATCATACGGAGCCTTGTTGGGAGGGAAGAAGGTAATGTCGCGGTCCCACTCATCGGATGTAGGCGAGACGGGCACAGGGCTGCCTTTCTTGTCTGGGACAAACGACAACCACTTGACGATCTTGGATACACCCTCGAAGTCATCCTCAGCAGTCATGTGGGAAACACCATTTCTGTACATGATCTGAGTGCCACCAAGCTGGAGGTTAGAAGTGTACACTTCACGACCAAGCAACTTGTTGATGGCCTGAGCACCAGTAAGGATGATAGGCTGGCCCTCGATCTGAATGGCACGTTGACCAAGACGGACAAGGTAGGCGCCAATACCTTCAAGTAGTTAGCAAAGTGGACTCAGAAAATGAATAAATAAACATACCAACAGAGCGGCAAGTGACCAAAGTGATGGTGAAGATGTCTTCGTAAGCCCTTGAAGTCTCACCAGCAATCAACCCAGAGCCGCGGAGAGATTCCACACCAAGACCATCTTCCTGGCCAATGATAGTGGTAATCTTGTACCGTTCCTCGCCATCAGCATCGACCTTTTCTGCGATGACATCTTGCCTCTTTCCGTCGACGAAGTGCTTGTACTTCTCGGGGGTAAGGTAAAGGTAGTCGAAGCCAGCCTGAGGCTTGGCGGGGTCCTTCCAAGCAACAGAGAAGTGAGGAATGAGCTCCTCAGCAAGCCCGATACGAGCACCGGAATTGGCCGAGAGATAGATCCTTGGGATCCCCAGCTTCCTAGCAAGCTCAGAGCACTTGTGGAAGAACTTATCTTCCTGAGGACCAAACGAACCAATCTTGAAGGTGATATCGTTGGCGATGATGATGAAGCGCCTGCCACGAGGATATTCTGGAGTCTTTGCGGTCACGATCCAGCCCACCATGCCAATGGTGTTGAAGCCAGGATCGCGATTGAGTTCCGCCAAGGTATCATTGTCATCAAGGACCAACTCGTAGGCCTCGATGCACTCACCCTTGGGAGGCTGCTTCTCGCGCAGGTAAGGGTGCTTAGCCACAACCTGGTTCCAGCTGTTCTCAATTGCCTGGCGGAAGAGCTCGGGGAAGTCGTACACGTATTGCGTGCCCATAAGATGGGCCTTGTATCTCTTTGGCTGAAGAGCACCCTTGGTAGGATAGGGCGTATTGACAGGCTGCAAGTGGAGAGCACCGATCTTAGTAGTGCCTCCAACGCTGTGGAGAATCCATTTGCCAGCCTTCTCAGACTTGCGCTCGGCGTACATCTCAACGTTGATGACATAACCGGATGTGTTGGTGATGACCACCCTAAGAGGATAGGGGAGACCTGTTTGCGGATCGGTGACGATGATGCGGATCTCAGCACCAGTGACACGGAGCCTCCAGAGGCGGCGGCCGAAGCGATCCAAGAACCCAGCAATGGCTTCTTCAACCTCTGACGGGTTCAGATCGAACACGTGAGAGAAGTTGATGAAGATATGGTTCATATCAGCCTGGTTATGACCAATAATCTCCATGGCATCCAGAATGTCAGTCATAAGCCTGTCAGCCTCAGAAATCATATACTCTGCGGTTGGAATATCCTCCCGCAGACGACCATGTCTGACAACCGCTCTCATGAAATAGCGCTTATCGCTCTCAGCGCCCTTACCAACGGCCTCGTAAATGTGGATATTACGGTTCTCAGTAAAGACGGGCTTCACGTTGAACTTGGACAAACGCCCAAGCTCAAGTTGGAAAGCAAGAGCGGGTTCAACATGGCGGATGGTTGAATCTTCAACGTAGTTGGGCCCACGGAAAGTATAGTATCCGGGGTAAGTTCCATCTTTGTGACCGCAAATAAAAGTCAAACGGCGGATGCGGCGGGCGAGCAGCTCATCCTTGTATTCTTGAACGATGGGCAGAATGCGCTGGAGGATTTCCTTGTCGTCAAAGCTTTCGGCGTCCCGAACAGCAACATTGACGACCCCAGTGAGCTCATCTTCGCTCTGAATAGGGGTCGGGGCGGGTGCTCGTTTCATGCTCAAGCCATCCTTCAAATTGAGACCGCTCTTCTTCCTGGAGCCAACAGATGGGAAGACTTCCAGTGCCTTCGCAAGACTCTCTTCAGCATCGTCAAAATATTCGACGGGGACGACAACACCCTTGCGAGTGGGCTCACCCTCCATTCGGGCCTGAAGATAACTCATATCACTGATGGAGTGGATGCGAGGAGGTCTCTCGAATGCAGGAGTGCCGGGCGTAGAAGGCTGGGCAGACTCAATCGGAAGTCCGAACTCGGCCTCGCCGGTCTTCCGAAGAGCAAAGTCCCAAGAGAGAATGAACGGTTGTTCGGCATCAGTGTGATACTGGATGTTCTTGAGCTGATACGCACGGTATGCGCGGCGAATATAGACCTCCAAAGCCGCGAGAGCAACCCATGGGTCTTGATGGACGAAGAATTGCGGCAGCACGTCAAAGACAGTAAATCTTGAGTCGACCACTTCCTTGATGATATCGAAGCTTGGCTCTCTGTGATCCCAACCGCTCTCGCCATAACGGTGCTCAACGACGGAAGTGCGGAGGATGTGCTCCATCTGACTGGTTCTCTCCTCGAGAGATGGCATAGCACACTGGATGAGGACTTCACGTGCCTTGAGAGAGACCTTAGCAGTCTGCCTTGACTCAAGCTCAGTCAATTTCCTCAACTCATCCTTAAAGTACTTCGCCACGTTGCCGACACCAGGCTTGTTAGGCCTGTAGAGGTCCAAGATGGCAAGGATCAAGTTGTTCTTTGCACTGACCCTAGTGTGCGAGAGAACGGTATGAACAACTTTGACAAGGTTATCCCTGTTCTCATCTCTGAGCTTGAGAACGACCTCCTCATCGCGAGGGCTGCGGGAGGAGAAGAGCGACTCAACTTCCCAGTACATCTCAAGGAACTTGATCATGACGTTGTACTCATGGGCCTTCAGCCCGTCGGAATAACGGGCGATGACATCGGTAAGAGGCGCCAACGCAGACTTCAGAAGATCAGCATCGCCCTTGGCAACGTTCTCATCAATGAAACGCTGGAAGGCCTTTTGAAGCTGCTTGGCCGGGAACTCCAAGTGACGGCTGTGAGCCCGGTCAACGATTTGAGCGAAGGTGGTGTCGAGCTTGTTTGGCATACGAGCGTGGAGAGCAGCTGCCTGGGCATTCCACTCGCCGTAAGGAAGCTCGGGATCACGAAGAACCTCGACGAGTTCCTTCAAAGTGCTCTGCATAATGACCTGGTTGTCGAAGCCCTGGAGAATATTGCGGAGAATGTTCGTGAGATAGGCGAAACGCTGGGGAGGCTTGCTACCCATAACCTGTGGAGGGCCGAATTCTGGAAGATGGCCAAGGAAAGGCTGTGCAGATTTGACCTTAGATGGATCATCCAAGGCGAGTATACCAAGAATATCACCAGCTTCAAGTACGGCTCCCGGCTGTTTAATAAGATTGACAATACCATCTTCTTGCGCAATCAAAGGCATATACATTTTCATGACTTCGACTTCGGCAAAAGCCTGGCCCTTCTTGATATGCTCACCATTCTCAACAGTGAACTTAACGAGCTTACCCGGGCTGGGGGTACGGAGCTGCGTAGGGTCGTTCTCCTGCTCGAGAAGGCAGGTCTTGCCATCCACACTAAGACGGGTGGCGCCGACCTCCTCCTTCCAGTAGATGTTGTGAGACTTGCCGTCGAGGAGGACCAAAAGACCACCGTCAGCAAGGGCCCTCACACCGACCGAGCACTTCGAGCCGTTGATGAAGAGAGTGAAGCTGTCCACGCTGGACCGGGTAGCGGTAAACTTATATCGGTTGCCCTCATAGATGAAGTCAATATTGAAAACAGTCTTCAAAACATCCCTAGATGGGACCTGACCCTTCTCCAAACTGTTCTTATACTCAGAAATGCACTGTTCGCTGGCCACATGGGCCTTGGTCAGTGCACCGCAAATAACGGCAACCATAGGGTCTGGCCTCTCAGCAGTCAACTTCTTGGAGATGAGCTCATCCAACCAGCCCGTTGTGATGGTGTTCTCCTCAAAAGCAGGGGTCTCAAGAAGCTTGATGAGGTATTCAACAGTAGTCCTGAAATCACCACGGATGCTCAATTCTTTCAATGCAACAACCATATGTTTCCGCGATGCCTGTCGGTTCTCACCATAGGCGAAGATGTGACCGAACTGACTGTCCGAAAAGCTGTGAATACCACCTGCGGTACCGACGGAGAAATAACCCCAAACGTTGGAGCTCGACCTGAAGTTAAGATCGTGCATAGTACCGCCTGATGGCTTGAAACCCTCATCGGGATCTTCGGATGTGATACGACAGGCAGTGGTGTGGCCCTTAGGAGTGGGTCGTCGCTGATGCTGAGCGCTGCCCTCCTTGGAGAAATCGAAGTCGATCGGAGTAGCAGTATGGGGATCGGCGCCATATAGGAGACGAATGTCCCGAATGCGGTGCAGTGGGAGACCCATAGCGATCTGAAGCTGAGCAGCGGGGAGGTTGACACCAGTAACCATCTCAGTCGTAGGATGCTCGACCTGGAGACGTGGGTTCAATTCCAAGAAGTAGAATTTGTCGTCGGCGTGAGAGTAGAGATACTCAACCGTACCGGCGGAGACGTAACCGACGAGCTTACCAAGAGAGACAGCAGCCTTCTCCATCTCATGGAAAGTCTTCTGGCTAGCCACGGTAACCGGTGCCTCTTCGATAATCTTCTGATGACGGCGCTGAACTGAGCAATCACGCCCAAAAAGCGAAATATTGTTTCCGTACTGATCGGCAAGAAGCTGGACTTCCAAATGCCTTGCACTTCCAGCAAGCTTCATGATGAAGATGGGAGATCCAGGAATTTCGCTGGCGGCCGCGCGATACAGCTGCTCGAAATCCTCTTCGCGCTCAACTTTCCGAATACCCTTACCACCACCACCTTCGGAGGCTTTCACCATGACGGGGAAACCGATCTTTTTGGCCACTTCCAAGCCCTCTTCCCAGGACTTTGTGCAGCCCTTTTCGTACACATCATCATGAACAGTCACGATCCCGTTCGCGTCGACTTCGACTTCCTCTACACCGGTTCCTGACCATGGGATGCATGGCACCTTTGCGTGTTGTGCGACGATTGTGGAGGAGATCTTGTCGCCGAGAGATCGCATAGCCGAGCCTGGGGGACCGATGAAGACGATCTTCTTGGGCGAAGCAGCGAGCGACTCGGGGAGTTTCGGGTTTTCTGAAGCATGGCCCCTAGAAAATCATTAGCCGGGGTCTCCTCTTAACTAAATTCGATAGACATACCAGCCAGCCCAAACGGCATGCACATTCATCCGCTCAGCGACATCAACGATGAGCTCAACGTTGGCGTAGTTGTTGTTGTTGGTACCACCAGGCACCTATTCATACAATTAGCATATTATCTCCTTGCACCTCGCCACATTTCCCTAGGAGGTACCCACCTCAACATACTGATCTGCCATACGAATGTACTCCGCATTGGCCTGCAAATCCTCGGGTGTGGCCATGACGGTGAATTGAATCGCCCGTTCATCGCCAAAGGTTTCGTATGCCCATTTTCGTACCGATCGGATTTCCTTGACGGCTGCAATGCCGTTGTTCGCAATGAGGACCTAGAGGAGAGCCTGAGTAAGCGATGATCTCGGCAGAGGCAAAAGATAAAAACTCTTCCATCGGAAGCGTGAAGGGATGAAACTCACATTAGTGATGACAGTGTGGCCATCATGAGCCGTCACAAAGTCCTTAACCTTGCCCGGCGGTGCTGCCCCGAGGTGCGATCCGCCGATGAAATGTGCTGGGAGGTTGTATTGGGCAGCGACAGAGCTCGAAGGGCCATTGGCAGCGCCATTCACGCTATTCGAATTGGTTGCAGTCATCGTGTTCGTAACTAGTACCATCCGAATTGTGATGTTGATGGAGGTGCGATTGTTTGAAAGGAATTTTCAATGTGTGTGGTCAGACCCGATTTGTGCAGCGACTGAGATGTGGTGACGCAAATTACACTCGAGAGGACAAATTCCCGATGAAACTGCTATTAGGGTTAATTGTAAAGTATGGATTTGTCCAAGGACAAAGATGTAGACGAAGCTGCGACCTCAGTGCTTGCGCATTAAAAATGTACAAGAGCCCAGAAATGCAAGAGTAAAGATGATGCGGGAACAAGATAGAGAAGAAAAGAGGGAGAGAGGAGGGAGAGAAGCGTGTGTGGAGATTGCACAAGGCAGAGAGAGAGAGAGATGAGGGACAGCTCGTTGAAGAGATATTGTCTTGTCACAAAGAGAAGTCAGGGCGAGAGATGGGGAGGATGTTATTAAAAAAGTTGTCACGGTGACCCCCAAGCTAATCCCGAGCTGTGGAGTGGAAGACCCGGGCAGGGGCGTGCGCTAAACCGAACTAGAGAGCCGTTCTTTTCACCGAGCCCTCCGTGCGTCCATCGCCAAGCCCTCCTTTCAGCATTCCGATTCGGATCCCGAATTCAAATTCCATCTCTCTCTTTCGGGGACGAAATCAGGAGTATATATACCTTCGTAGCATTAACTCATATGAAGAAGCAATCGTGTTGTAACGTCTATCCACGCGTCGTTCCCCGCTTTTCAAAAAGCCTTAACTTGGGTAACCACTGGTACAAAAACCGGGTCCTGTCAAAGCGTCGGTGAAACGCATCCAGCGCCTCAACGATAAATTACTCATGCAACCAGAGGAATTTGAAATTTTAGTACGCTCGCTGTCCTTTCTGATCGCCGTTTCATCGAAGGAGAGGGAAAAGGAGAGGAAGGCGATAGAAGCTCATAGTAATTCTTATCTCCAAAGAACAGTTTGACGTCCTTAACAAAGCCTCCGATGCGCTTGCATGCATGCAGCTATTCTCTCTCCATGTCGTTTTTATCTTTCTTCCCAAATCTAAGTACCTCTTATCTAATCCGTAATCGAAATCAGCAGCCTTCATAAAGCCATCTTCACCGTCATGACACTGCCCCAAACACCATTGTCAATATGCCACCAGCATCCTCATCATGAATATTAAAGTAAAGTAATACTCGGGTCTCCGCTCTGCAAGGCTCTCCGCCCTGTCAACACGCTCGGAGTCCGTCCCATGGCTTGTCCCAGGGCGTGTTTCCCCATCGGTTCCCCAGCGATGCTCCCGACCCAATCATCACATGCTTTTCACACCTTCACATGCAAGACACCCACGACGAACCTGCGAATCCCCTGCGGCAATCAAGAAAAGCCCACCGATACCCAGGGTGGCGGACCGGTCCTCAGACCGAAGGAGAACCTCCGGCGGGTGATGTGACGGAAGCTTGTTGCTTAACTGGGGAAAAATCGTATGATGTCCGAAACTGTCGCATGCCTAAAATTGTCAACACCATAAGGTCCGTGCATCGTGGTGTTTCGTATATAGATATCCCACCTGCCTAAACCTTCGTAAGTATTCCCTGTGAGACGTAAAATCACGTTTCTTTTCCAATACACTCGTGTTTCCAAAAGTTGCAAAGTAGAAAGCCACTGTAGAAATCCAAGAGTGGGTCATAAACATAAGAAAGGTATATTCATAAGCGAATGTGAAGCCGCTCCAAGCCCAAAGCAGTGCAGTGACAGTAGGTATCATAAATCAAGAACAAAGCACCGCCTCTCCCATCTTCCTCCTGCCAGTATTATGTGTCGAAAAACCAAGCATGTTCCAGAAATTTGTAGGCGCCAAATCCATGAAAACATACCAGTATAGACATTGCTTCCCCCCAACACACTGCAGGTCCAGTCCACCAACTCCATACCCATACCAAAGATCCTAAGGTATGCCACAATGGAACCGTATATACCTGAAAAGACATGAGTATCAACATACTGCAGCCACCCGCTCTTGCTTGAACTCCATTCTCTCCTATAGCCTCAATACGTCTCTCCGACCTCACTCAGCTTCCGCGGTCTTACCACCGGCCGCTCCGGCGGCCCCATCTCCCCATCCAAGCCAATACTCGACCTCCGCCCCATACTCTGTCGCCTTGGCAGGCTGCTGGGCGCAGGGATACTCGTCTTGTCAATCGTGCCGCGACGGGCAAGAGGCGTAGCAGCACTACCATCACTGTTGTCAGCCTCGCTTTCACGCACAGAGCTTGCGAAGGAGAACGACTGGATATTTTGATGTCCTCCTCCAGACTGTCTGCTCATCGAGCTCCTCGGTCTCGAAATGCTCCTTGCATCTACTCCGCTGATGGAATTGCTCGAATAGTGGCCCAGCGGCGTTCGGATGCTGCTTCGGCTTTCTGGTCGACGGAGTCCAGGCTGTGACGACGCCATTGATGCGCGGCTGCTTGGCCTGCTGTTGCTGGGTTGTTCGCGGGGAGTAGTGGCATAACCAAACGACAATCTGCTCACGCCCGTATTTGAATCCCCTGAAGCATTAGGGGCGGCTGAAGATGACGAATTCGCTGCGGATGCTCGCTTCCTGTTGCTTCTGACAGTCACAGTACTTGGTATGCTGTGACCGTTTCTTGGGCTGGCTCGTGGCGGCGTGGAGGTTGGTGCGGGTAACTTGGACTTTGCAGATTTTATGCGCTGCTCCAAGTTCTGCATTCTCGCATTCATACCCCTAATCTGATACAGAGAACCAGACCTCGGTAATCCGCCGATACTGTTGTTTGTTCCGGTGCTTGGTCTCGCTGGTTTCGGCTTCGGAGCAGCTGCCAGGACTGGCGGGGCGGTGCGGCCATTCGTGTATGAAGTGCCTATCCTTGCACCAGAGGCAGGGGCAGTTGGGCCTCGTGAGTGTCGTTGCGGCTTCGACTGATAGAAGCCGGGTCTTGGTGTTGACGTGGGGTTGAGGTTTGCAGAAGTTTTCCGTGTGGGTATGGGAGTTCTAGGTGAAGCTTTCATTGATGCAGACGTCTCCGACAGAGGCGGAGAAGGTGGTATGCGGCTTGCAAGGGCTGATTTCGAGTGCAGAGGGTTCGAAGTTGTCGGAGAGGAGGATAACGTGGTTGCAGATGTAGAAGCTTCTGAAATTGGGGAGCGAGGTCGAAGAGTATGGCCGGCGGTAACAAGTTGAGAAGTCTTCCGAACATGATATGCCTCAAGACTCTGCTCGGCAATGCGTAGCTTTTCCTGGATAATTTCCGCTTCTATCTTGAGATCCGACAGTTCATCCCTCAGCCGTTGGTTCTCAATCCGTAGAGCTTCACGCTCTTGTTCACCGATCTTGATCTCCTCATCCAACATGACTGTTCGCTCGATCGCGACATTGTATTTCGATTCGAGGTCTTCCAGAGAGGAAGTCTGATTCCGTGTCTGCCGCTCAAAATCATCGTTCTGGACTTCGATGTCGCGCAACTTGAGCTGTATTGTCCGGTGCGAATCACGAAGGGCAGTTATTTCCTTCTGAAGGGTGTTTTGCGCATTATTGGCTTCGTTTTTGCTCTGTTTGTACTTGGTCTAGATGTGTTGAGTTAGCACAGGTCTGTCAACAAACTCCAATCGTCATAGCCGGTAACGGTGACTTACCTTCCATTCCTCCACCTCAAAACCCAGACTCTCGACCTTCTCCTGTAGTTTCCTTTCCCTTTTCTCGCTTTCTTCTACGTCTCGCTCTAACTCTGCTTCTAGTTCTTTACTCGATGTCTGGAACTCCTGGAGTTCCGCCTCAAGTGTCTCGTACTGCGACTTGTAGTATGCCAGCTCCTCCTCTATGCTGTTCCAGCCGCTGCGGGGAGGCGAAGATGATGCCGCCATGGCGACAATTCTGGGAATTCAGCTGCGCCGCCTGGAAACACTCAGGAGAAGGTGGTGAGGGGGGATGCGGCGGGGCTTATGTGGCCGCAGTGGTAGGAATAGAAAACGGCGGATATCCTGAATATGAGGGATCCGGTTGATGTCTTATCGCTAATTGTGCCGGTTGGTTTGCGTGCCCGTGGTCGTTCGTGCCTTCCTGTCTAGCAGCTCCAAGGTGGATGTCTCAGTTCCTGTTTGGGCAATGTGACAGTGGTTATGCGGCTGTTCTGGCTTCTCCTGTTGCGCCGACGGGTTATTACCCAGAGGTCGATATATGTGTTGCGGATGTCGTAGAGAGTTTATGCTGTTGGTTAGTAGTCCAGGAGTCCGGAGCCCTGGGGTGGGCGGGTGACGTTTCGTTATGGGTGACGATGTTTAGATGTGGTGTTGACCCAGCCTCGTCTAGCCTCTTGCTTTTTGGGAAAGGCCGTTGCCGCGGTTTCGGCCCGTGCACGAAACCCCTCATGTGATACCGCACCGCCACATTTCAAGCCTCATCAGAATACTACAGTACTCTCCTTTGAACTCGCTGCAAGTTTGTTTATTCTCCAATTCTATATATCAGTTATTTAAGAAACTTTCTAGCATTAATCGAAAACTTTCTCCATTTCGCTTATGGGTGAACTTGATATGAGACGCCAGAAGAGCAACGCTAAACCAATCCGAAACATTCCTCCCAATTTACATAAGGAGGATTAATTACAGATATATGCATAGAAAGAGGAGCTAAAAAAGCATAGTATTAAGGAAAAGCCTCGTATCAGATTTATTTTTCATCTTCTCCAATCTTGATTAACGTTTCTCCCGTCCACTTTGCGGCATTCTTTGCCGTGTCCTTAGCTGACTGCGAAGCATTTCCTACAACCTCAGCACTCTTCTCATATGCGCTACCAATTTGATCCTTTCCTTGCTGCGATGCGCTCTTGGCCATATCTTTCGCTGATTCTGTAGCATTTCCGGCCATCTCAACACCCTTTGCATAGGCAGTCTCAACCTGTTCCTTTCCCTGCTCATAAGATTCCTGTGCCCGTTTCGATGCCATTCCCGTCAGCTCTTCCGGATTCGGATACTTCTTCATCGCCTTCAAAACTCTGTAATAAAGGTTAACGATGAAGATATGGATCTGGTCCTTCATCAACATGGTAATTCCATGAGAAAAGAACCCTTTCAAAACTTCTGCTCCTAGACCTTGATACAGTCCAGCAATTCCCTCGGTTCTGGCGATTCGGAGGATGGTACTGAAGACTGTGTATTGCCTAGCTTTCGCTGGAGCTGGTTCTTCTGTCATTTCTTGGGGTTTCTCTGTTTCGGAAGTCGGTCCAGTTGGAGTACTGGGTTTTTGGGATGATACTTGAGCGCGGGTCTTCGCTAGAGAGAAGGGATAGGTGATTGTGGAAGCTAAAGCTTTGCTGATTGCGGCGAGTAAGAACGTCAGTCTCGCACCCGGGTCGGAACGGCGTGAATGCGGAACCAAAAGCCGCGTTAACATCTTGTGGAGGAGGAAGGTGATTGCCGGATTCAAGGTCAGTATCAAACTGGCCGAATATCCAGACCAGAACCCCTGGAGACCCTTCTCATGCCGAATTTGAAGCGCAATATCCTTCGTGGTCAGATCAGGGGAGGCTGAAGACGACGCATTTTGAGAAAAAACCATAGCAGCTGTCTGCTTCCGCGTAACAATATTCTGAATCGGCGTAGTCCAGAATTTCGAGAATGCGCCTGCCACCATTCCCACCCCTATCTCATCCAATGCAGGGAGGTTCTTCGAGTCCCCTTTTGACGCTAATCTTTTCTGCCTGACATATGTATACGCTAGGAAGAAGAGAAAGCTGTCCACCACGCTCTTCAAAACCTCTGGTCCGATTCCACTGTAGAATGCCTTCAAACCTCCCTCATCTTGGTATATCGTTGCCACTGCATCTTGCAATGAATGGTAGCCTTTCCTTTCCGACCCTTTGAGTTGGTTCTGGACTTGCAGTCGGGTTATGAGGAGGTCTAGTGGGTAGGTTATGAGCTTTGAGATGGCTGTTCCTGCTGCCCCGGAAGCGGCGTGGCCCAGAGCCGGGAGAGCGGGCCCGATAGATGGGCGGCGATTGGGACTTTCTTCATGGGAGATGTGGTAAAGGGTAAAAGCATCCTTGAATTAGCTGGTTAACAAACATTATACTCTGCAAAAAAGAAGCTTACCAGCTGCGCGTTATAGACGTAGGTCGCCATCTTAGAAATTATGGAGCGGAATGGCTTTGAAGAGAGGGAGAAGCGCCACACTAAAAAATGACAGAACTAAGGGATGACATACTATGTATACAATTGCGGAGGAGTCAAAGGGTTGATGTTGTGTAATGACAGTCTTGTGAGAGTTGGGACGAAAGTGCCTGTACGTCATTCCCTCGGCATCTACCCCGGATTTTAGATCGCGGAAAAAGACATCCCCAGCGAACGCTAACTACCAATCTTCGAGCAACTCGGATTTATTCTTTATACAGATTCCCGAGTTTCAAGCTTTAAAACATCAGGTTTGGCTTAGTGTTCAACAGTTTTTCCCTTACTTTTCCTCCTTTAAGGTAAAATCTCTCTTCACGAAAGCCCCACATCTATCTGCAAGAGCAATATCGATTGTCCATGCTTCATACATATTTCTTCTCCTAGTCAGATCTAGTCTTATGGTTATCAAGCGAAGCCTAAGTGGAGTGGTCCAGTTGAATCATCCAAAAGACCAATGTTGTGGTCTGAAGATAGTCTCCCTTTAACGTTGGCTACACATAAGATGCTTTCTGACTGTATGTTGTACTGTAAAGAGACCTCAGTGGGTGTCAGCAGATGACTAAAATAATCAAACTTCACTGAGACAGAGTCCTCATTCCTTCCTCTGAGCACCCTATTAGATCTAATGGAAAGAAGAGGGCCCCTTTTCAGTCCATAGGTCTGATTTACGTATATGTATGGTTAACTTATGGCCACCCATGTTAATGTATATTCCAATGTCACCTCTCAAACATCGGATTTCCTCCTTCAGTTCTGAAAATCGAAGCTTCCCAGAGACTAGCAACTCCAGAAAGTACTCGGACGAACGCTACCTCAATTGTGAAAAGGATTTAAAGGATACAGGCGTCCAATTTTCAACTTCAGCAATGACATCATCCAGCCTTACTTTCCAACCTCTCATTCCTCTTCTTTATAAAGCTCTAGACTGGTCAGTCTTTGCCGCACTTCAAAATATAGCAGCCCTTATACCTTAAAGAATTACAAACGTATCTAACATTCTCTATGCAACCTCAATCCTGACGTCAGAGGCGCAACACTATCGGCTGCGCAGGCTTCAGCTCTCACGCCTAACGCCTAATCCTAACTCACTGGCAAAAACAATACTAAACGAGTAATCGGAACGCATGCAGGGAAATGGTCTAGGCCTTGGTCTGACGGGTAGAATGGGCTTCGTAATAGGTTGTATAGCTGAGTGACTGACTGCAGCGTTGACACACGCAGGTACGGCGTCATAGAGAGTGGATAAGGAGTCTGGGCCTGTCAATATGGGCTCGACGGAAAGCAGGTGGTGACAAAGGAGATGAGGTAGGTATGATAAAGTGAGGTGTTAACTATGGAAAGAGATAGGAGAAGGAGAAGTAAGTAAACTTCTATATATAATGTCGGGGTCTCGAGCTCTGTTTCAACCTCAAACATCGTCTCCATTCATTCTATTTTCACATATCAAACTATCTCTATCAACACCATCCCGGCTCTTTCCTCTTACATCCAAATCAGGCATGCGCTCTCACCCATCCCCTTCAAGCCGCCTTAAACCCCCCCCACTCTCCCCTTCCAAACATACACTCCATCACGAACATCATCTCCATACGCTCAGCACCAACCCTCGACATAAATTATTCCTTCCAATCCCAGCTCAGGAACGATCTCGTTACACACCAGTTCGCCGTTTAGATGGCGTTATAGTTGAGGAACCACAGTACATACCTCTCTTCAATTACGCAGAGATTGGCATGCTTGCCACTTCCCCTTCTTTCTATTAGACTAGAACTTGACGACCTACAGATACCGGCCATCTAATCCCCACTTTCAAGCTCAACCGCCTTTTCGTGATGACCAAAGAGTTTATAAGGAAGTAATTCATGAGCAGGCTCATGTGACTCTAAGGAAGCAGGATGGGGCCCTAGAGAGAGATAAGTTAGGTTTTAGGTGTAGGTATGGGCGAGGCGGGTATAATTAGAGAGCTTAAGGAATACTATTGTCGGTGTGGTAATCTATTTAATGGATATGATCGGGGAGGAGTTTATCGAACCCGATCAAAATTGGGGGAAGGTCAATCAACTATGCTTTATCTACCATTATATTACCTAAGCATTTTCAACCTCAGCCAACCTAGCAAATCACCCCCACTCCGTTAAGCCCTCGGACCTGGCAAGAGGCTAATTATATAAAGATTGATTGATTGACGTGCAGCAAATACTTCGGCATGCATCACCAGTAGTATCAAGTTTGCTTAATTCTTCCTAACAAGTTAAAGTACAAAAAAGTATCGCAGCGTCGAAATGAAACACACACTCCAGCGCTTCCACTGGCTGCGAGCGTGTCTCTGCATCAGAATCCCTCTGCGAGAGGGCCGCAAGGAGGGTCGCACCCAATCAGAAAACCGGTCATCGAAGCGGTATCTTTTCACCTCTACCAGGTGTACATACGTGTACTGATGTAATATCATATATGCGAACTGACTTAGAGAGTCATATATAAATTCATAATCAGTTCGACGGATGTTCGGGAAGTTCTTCTCTATACGACGAGCCCGTCATATTACTGAGTACTGAAGCCCGAAGTAAGTAGTCCGCGGAGGCCTGATGTCGCTTAAAGCCCCATGACATAAGCTCAAGTGAATGGAGAAGGGGTCCAGAAACGTAGCGGTGACAGATGTCAGCAGGCAGTGTGTTGAAGTGAATTGAGACTCACTGATTCTTGGGTTAGGCAGACTAGCTGCACAACCTGGAGCAGCATGATATTCACTTACTGGAATCGGCGAGGCCGGACCTGAGCTAGCTGTCGGTTTAAACCCTCTCCTTCTCCGCCCAACCACTTCCAGTTTACAACTCCATTCGACTTCCAAACCCACAAAAATGGATAAAAACTCCCAAACAACCTGTCTATATGTCACTATCATCCGAGAACACAACCAACACGAGGTCTACTTGCGAAGCCTCCGTACAAAGTCTCCCCATTGATCTTTTGGGCATGCCTGACGGGATCATCCTCATGATCGTCCGCAAACTGGCCGAGGAGAACCTTAAATGCATCGGCAATTGCACTTTTATACCCGATTACGAAAATGCTTGGCCGCTGCTGCTACCCTCACAATTTCCACAACTCTCCGTCGAAAGACGCCCGATTCCGGAAACGCACGCAGACGCGCTGGTCTCCATCAGCCGAGAATGCGACCTAGAATATCTCCAGTTCTATTTCTCGTATATCCACTATGCCATCAACCTATTCCTGAATACCCAGTCCTGGCCGGAGCAGTTAGGGATGCGGGAATCTAAGTCCTCTGCTGGCTCTCCGAGTACCACCGAGAGTATGAGTTGTATATCTGGGCGACTTTCGAGCGAGAGCTCTGGATCTTGTGTTTAAGAGACTAGAGAAGACTGGTGCACATTGTACGAACTAGTGCGTGCCGTCCAACGAAAAGATATTGAACTATGTCGAAGCGGCTAGGGCCTGGTGGTGCTTTACCAGTTTTCTGTTAATGTCGGCGTAGCGGATAAGTGGACAATAGCCCTTCTGTATAAACTTAACTCTGCTGACGAAGACTCCACCTGTTTCCAGCATCTAGCATTATTACCAAGGTACCTATCCAACTGCTTTTTTTTTTCAAGTAATTATCAGATAACACTGTCAGACGAGAAGAGCTTTATCTACGCGTGGATTGCGATGTACTGGCAGAAAAATAGATAGAAGAATATTTGATATCATTCCACCCTTTCAGGATTACACTGATCCCTTTTCTGTAAACTCTAGATCTACCTGCTGCTTCTACACCATCCACCCCCCTACTCCCTAAATGCACTAAATCTCTCCAAAACCCCCATCGCCATCTCCTGCTCTCTCTCCAGCACCTCCCTATGCTGAGCACTCCTAACTCTAATGGTACACTCGAATTTCTTTGGCCGAATATTAAACCCTTCGGTATAAGCAAATGTATCATACGTCCTCCCCTTAATCGGAAGGATATCGTAAGCCCAAAGAATCTTCGCTAGAGCGATGAAAAGAGAGTTAGATGCGAGATCCGCACCAGGACAGATCCTCCTTCCCCACCCAAAACTTGAATGTCCCAATTTACTCGGATGCTGTTTCCTAGTCTCAAGGGTCTGGGATTTGGACTTGAGGGTGAGAGGAGTGTCGAGGAAGCGCGTGGGGTCAAAGTGGTGCGGATTAGGGTAGTATTCCTCGTTCAAATTAATCGCCCAGGAATTTCCTAAGATTGTGGTCCCGGCAGGGATGTAGTATCCCTCGTACTCATCGTCTTCGGTGCTTGCATGCGGTGTTCCTCCTAGAACAGCGACAGGGCGCCAGCGCAAGACTTCTTTGCATAAGGCGCGGGTGTAAGGGAGGTTGAGCTCATCGCAGAAATCCGGTGTTCTAGACACCCCGATTACAGAGTCCAGTTCTTCATGTGCAGTATGCAAGGTTTCGGGGTGTGTGACCAGTGCCATGAAGGCGGAGCACAGGGTGGACGCAGTCGTGTCGGACCCCGCGCCGAAGAGCGAGGCCGGGATGAAGGAGAAGTCGCGGTCGGAGAGAGGGATGTGTTCTTTTTCCCTCAACTCCAACAACGACTTACACAGTGAGTCCGGTATGTCAGCGCCCTGGGTTTTTGCGCGGGCGAGGTCCTGCCGCACAACCTCCACGAGCGCCATATTGGCCGCCGCTTCCCGACGCCCGTGGGCTTTGATGTCTGCTTTCCAGGGTGCTAAGACGTCGGGGACGTGTTTGAGGAAGGGGAAGGATTCGACCATGTATTTGCCGGGGACGTTGAGGGAGGCGCTGTAGTGCATGAATTCGAAGCGCTGTCTTATCACCTCCGCATTCAGCGAATCAATTCGATGACCATAGGCAACGGAAAATACGATGCTTGAGGTGAATCTTTCGAGGAGCTTTTCCCAGTTTGGAGGATTATCTAGGAGTTGGTAGCATAATCGCGATGCTTCTGCTGTTTGAACGGGCTTATAGAGTCGGAGAGCTTTGGGGGTAAGAGCTTGATGCAACAGTCGACGCCGAATACTGAACTCCTTCCCATACGGCTGAACCAGCACACTGGCACCATCCCATAAAATCTCCCCCATAGCAACCATCCGTGGTCGGGAAGAGTATTTATTACTTCTCTTTTCCAACAGCTCGGCCGCAATGACCGGGTCCGAGAGGACTACTGTTGGTTTCCGTCCGATCCATATTGTGAATATTGGACCGTAGACCTTGGACCACTTTTCGAATTGTATCCAGGGTGATTTTTTGGGGAGTTGGAGTTTGTTGCCTATGAAAGGAAGTGGAGTTGGGCCCGGGGGCATGCGATGCCAGAGCCAGACATCGTGGATGAGTGCGACTAAGGGGAGGGCGAAGAGGAGGAAGAGCCAGGCGTATGACGGAAGAGAGACGAATACAAATCCTATAGTCATATTAATATTGCTCTCTGATGATATTTTATGACTCCCGCACAGTCCCAGAGGGGTTGGTTGTGGTGAGGTGTGATTGACTTACAGATGAAGGTGAAAGCTGAAAGAGAGCCGAGAAACCGCTTTACCACTTCAGCGCCGCATACTCGGCAGTTGTACGAGATTTCCCCACAGGATTGGTATCCTGGTTCCTGTAATGGATGCATGTTGCGAGAAGGGAATGCGGGCATTGGCTTTGATTGTGGGGTCGAGGTTCGTGTTCGCATCTCTCACTTCGGCAATTTGGTGGGGTCGTTCCTGGGGAACTTCTGAGGGGAAATCTGGGGAAGACGGATAATCACTGCTAGAACTTCTTCTCCACAATGTATCTAATTATCTTTTGAACATGATCTTAGTATCTCCAAAGCTTTAACTAGCTAGCTTTCTAGGTCAGATGATAACTGGAGCTGTGTGGGTGTTAGAATGTGGCACTGTTCTCCCACCGGACATCTCGTCTTATTCTCACCTTCAACAGACCCATGTCTCTAAGCATCTAATATAAAATACATGTAGACCATAAGCAGCGGTCCCTATATCCTCCACAGAGTCCCTGAATCTCCAAATACCTAACCTTTTGTTCCACCTCCTTCTCATAACATGTCTTCCTCCTCCCCTTCATCACCCATAAAGGTAGTCATAGTAGGCGCAGGTTTCGCCGGCCTAACCGCCGCCATCTCCTGCCGCGAACGCGGATTCTCCGTCACGCTCCTTGAGTCTTCCCCGACCCGCCGCCAACTCGGCGACATAATATCCTTCGGTTCCAATAGCGGGCGCATCTTTCTCCGCTGGCCGGGCGTAGAAGCCGCCCTCGACCCTCTATGTCACCACTCCGACGGCCTAAACTTCTACGCCTACGATGGAGATTTCCTATGCAGGCAAGTATGGGACTCGGAGAAGGAGTGGGGGAAGAGGTTTAATGGCCACAGAGGTGAGATTCATGAGGTCGTGTGGAACCATGCTGTTAGTCTAGGGGTCGATATTCGGTTGGGTAGTAAAGTTATCCAGTATTTTGAAACGGAGAGCAAGGCTGGTATTGTTTTGAAGACGGGGGAGAGGATCTCTGGGGATGTTGTTTTGGCGGCGGATGGGGTGAGGAGTCTGGCAAGGACGATTGTGCTGGGGTTTGAGGACAAGCCGCAGAGTTCGGGGTATGCGGTGTACAGAGCGTGGATGGACACAGACAAGCTGAAAGAGAATCCGTTGACGGCTTACTTGGCGGATCCGCAGGTGGACCATCATGAGGGATGGTTAGGCCCAGATGTACATTTCTTAGTTGCGACGTTGCAAAAGGGGACGAAGTGCAGTTGGGTTTTGACGCATAAGGTGGATGGCTCAATTTCTTTCTTTCCTTCCTATAAACTTAGCTTTTATATGGCTTTCACAAGAGTACCATACTGATAGTACTGGGTTAGGACACCGCCGACATCGAGGAATCCTGGTCCGCACCCGGGGACATTGAGGACGCAGTCAAAGCAGTCGAAGGCTGGGCTCCAATCGTCCACGCCATCATCCGGGCAACTCCACCAGACCGTGTCGTAGACTGGAAGCTGGTCTTCAGAGATCCTTTGCCAACATATGTCAGCCCGCAATCCCGCATCGCCTTAATCGGCGACGCAGCGCATCCGTTCCTTCCCACTTCCATCCAGGGAGCGTCGCAGTCAATGGAGGATGGCGTGACTGCAGCGGTGTGTTTGGGGTTGGCAGGCAAAGAGAATGTACAAGAAGCGCTGAAAGTCTACGAGAAGATCAGATATGAGCGGGTGCATGCTGTTCAGCAAACCGGGGTGACCAACCGCGACAACTGGCATAAGGCAGACTTCGACGAGGTGAAGAAGAATCCCGCGAGTATCAAGCTGCCGAGATATGATTGGGTGCTCAATTTCGACGCGCAGGAACACGCTTATAAGGTGTACGAGGAGACTGCGAAAGCCCTGCAGGAAGAGAAAACGGAGGTGACGGCTGCGCTATGAGGAGTAGTGAATGACCATGGAGAGAGGGAGGGCTTCATAGAATTAGCGATATTTACGAGTCAGAAACGGTAGTCCAAAATTGAGAGGAGACTAAATTCTATGATTATTGTTTCGCTAGGTTTTGGCATGCTAGTGGTAAAAAATAAAAAGGAAGAGATCCAGGGGTTTATGAGGTCTCCGACAGCTCTTTATACAAGGAAAATTCGACACCAACCACCAAGGTGATGATTCCGAAAGAAATACGTAATTTATACAGAGATCGAAGCATATGATGGTTTCAGTAAGGAGCCACCGCTACCTCCGAATAGGCGTCGAGGGCGTCGAAGGCGTAGTGACACTATGGCCATCGCCAGCGTCTCTCATCATGTTCTCTTCATCCTCTTCGTCCTCATGCTCCAAATCCTCCTCGATCTCTTCCTCTTCCGTTGGCCGGGGGTCATAACGGGCAGAATTAACCTCGTCACCGCCGCTCAGTTGCCATTCCATCAGCTTGCTGAATGCGCCCTCAGGACGAGATGCTAGCTCTTGATAGGTGCCCTCTTCGGCCACTTGGCCGTCGGCGCCGATACAGATGATACGGTCGGAACGTTTGATCGTGGATAGGCGATGGGCAATGCTGATTGTGGTGTTCTTTTCTTTCAGGAGTACTGCGAGGGCTTGGTTGACCAGTGTCTCGGATTCGGCGTCGAGGGCGCCTACGGAGGAGTATTAGCATAATTAGGTAGCAAATTCTAGAGTCGATGGCTTACTTGTAGCTTCGTCCAAAATCAAGATGTCAGGTTGTTTGATCAGAGCTCGCGCGATGGCTATTCGCTGCTTCTGGCCTCCTGACAACTGCGTTCCTCGCGCACCAACATGCGTCTCAAGTCCATCGGGCTGCCCCGGATTAGCGTCGGATTTCCAAGCGGGCAAGGTATTTACTTACAAAGTCACTTATGAAGTTGCAATTAGCCTTGCGAGCGGCTGTCACAATCTCAGCTTTAGTCGCTTGCGGCACACCATATGCGATATTCTCGGCAATAGTTCCTGAGAAGAGGACAGGTTCCTGACCGACGTAACCAATCTTCCTTCTGAGCTGCTTTGCGTTCATCTTCGTAATGTCCCGGCCGTCTATGGTGATGGTGCCACTGGTCGGGTTGTAGAATCTGAGAAGCAAGCTTGCAACCGTAGATTTTCCAGCGCCACTTGGCGCCACAATGGCTACATTCATGCCTTCCTCAATCCTAAAGTTCAAGTCCTTGAAGATGGCGACGGCAGGACGCGTGGGGTAGCTGAATGAGACGTTTTTGAACTCGAGGGGACCCTGTGCAGATTTCACAGACTCTCCCTTAGTTGGTGATATCGTAGGATTTCGGTCTTGAAGTTCGAAGAGACGACTGGCGGCACCGACGCCTTTCATCATCTCACCCCAGAAACTTGAGAGACCGACCATGCTAGATCCAGCATAGGCAGTATACATCAAGAAGGAAGAAAGTTCTCCGATAGTGATGGCTCCGGACTTGACCATGCTGCCACCAACATACAAGACTGCAATGACCGTGAGATTTCCCATGAGACCTGTGCTTCCATAGAATGAGGCCGCGACCATGGCTTCCTTCTTCCCCAGTTCGAATATCTTCTTGATTTGGCGGTTGTAGCGTGCTGTTTCCTGGATTTCTCCGGTAAAGGCCTGACTCGTCCTTACGTTGCCCAAACGTTCTTCAGCAACCTTGGTCAATGATCCAAGACTCTTTTGTATCTTTCGGCTAATATTTCGTAGCATTCTGCCAGAGATAAATGCAGCGACCGCAACCGGGGGTCCGACCAAAGCAAGGATTCCTGTTAGCTTGAGACTGACATATCCCATCATTGCAAATCCAGCTGCACCGCTTACTGCCGAACGTAAGCCATCCGACAAGTTCTGTGTAATGCTCTTGCCCACAATAATGGTATCTGATCCCAGTCGAGAAATAAGGTCACCTACTCGATTTGCATCGAAGAATTCGGCGTTTTGGATGAACGTTTTCCGGTACAATTTTGAACGTAAACGTGCCACAATTCGTTCTCCCACAATCCGCAATATTATAATTCTTCCGAAATTGGCCACCGCGCCGGTTGCGAGAACACCTGCCAATGCTAAGTAGAATGTGGTAACGTCCATGCCAAACATTGTATCGCTTGCGCCCTCTTGTTGCGTCGCAACATCCAAAATCTTTCCAATCGAGAACGGAACGGACATGGAAACCGCGGAAGAGACCAAAAGAAATAGGAAGGCCCATGCCAACGGTTTCTTTTCTGGAGCGGCAATCTTGATTAACCTCCACATTTCCTTCATGCTCCCTGGCTTACTGCCTGGCGCTCCCTCTTTACTGAGTTTCGCGCTCAGATTGACATGTGCTGCCTGCGTCGCCTTCTCGGATTTCGCAAAGCCAGGTTCTTCCCCATCCATCTCCTCCAGATTAGGAATGCCCTGCTCCTCTATCTCATCCTTATATGATTTGCGCGGCTTGGCTGGAGCAAGCGTCCTCTGCTGCTGCTGCTCCGATAGGACTCTTGAAGCACAAAATACGCGGTATGTGGGCAGGGTTGGTCGAAGAAGGATGGGCGCTGTGGAGTCGCGTAGCGGAGAAGATTGAAGAAACGCATTGCGGATGCCAGATGGGCGGATCGATGTCAAAGAGGAAGGTTTGGAGGAAAGAGAACGTGTAGCTAACGATAATGGAGAGTTTCGAGGCTGTATCCGCGAGAAAAGAGCTCCATTTCCAGGACTATGCCAGGCTTTGCCCGGGAAGGATAAAGTGCCGCGCATGGCTGACGCGGGGACGTGGGAAAGGCGCTGTATGGCCTACGAAATATTAAGGAGCAACTGGAATCAGGCTGGCATAGCGAAGAACAAGAAATACACCTAAATGCTGGGCGTGGTAGCTATATGGTGGTGGGAGAGTGAAAGTCGAAGCTCTTAAGACAAAAGTTCCGCTCTCGGCTTCGGGACGGGATGACGAAACGAACCTGAAGACCGGCCGTCAACACGTGCTGCCAAGACTGAGGCTTCAGACAACAACTTCTCATCAACATATCTCATCTACACTGCCGCTTTTGACTTAGTTGTTGTACTGCACCTATATTTTTCAACAGTTTGCTCATAGTAGTGGGCGCTGTTTAAGAAGGTGTTTTTCTCTTCAAGCTTTTTCTTGAAATAAATCAACCATACATGTTGCCAGACAAAGGCTTACCCCCAAGACCGCAGGATTGATCAAAGGCATTTAGACTCATTTGTACATTAAATTAGAATAAGCTGTCAATATTTTGACTCCTGAAAGTTCTCGTCAATTTGAAATGGGCTTATAAAGTTGGTTAATATCCACTAAATAGGATTCCGATTAAGTAGCCATTCCTCCAGTAAAGGTGGTGGTTTCTAGCTATGGCCCAACAGGATGTATTATCATTGGTCTTTAGCTATTAATCCACAGATGTCTATACTCGTCATAAGTTGTTGCCTTCAATTGTGCAAAGTATTGAGTCAGATGAGCATGGCTCGTAAAGCGCTATGCCTCGCTAGGTACTCAGCCACATTGGAACCACATGTTGAGATGACTCCTTCATTATCGAAACTATTATGGAAATTCAATCTTTACTTTTCCTATTTGAAAAAATTCACTCCTGGCCCATATCGTTCGGTCTTCCACGTTCAAACACACACTCTATATCAATTTGATTATGACCTCGCCAATTCACCTCGAAGGCACCACCCTCGAAGGCGGCGGTCAACTTCTCCGCATCGCAATCGGCATTTCTAGTCTAACCAATGTTCCAGTCCGCATAACGAACATTCGCGGAAACCGAAGTGGAGGCGGCGGCCTGAAACCACAGCATCTCGCCTCTGTGCAATGGCTGGCGAACGCGTCAAAGGCCAGGCTCAGTGGAATGGGGCTAAAAAGCAAGGATTTGACATTTGTCCCTGATTCGACAGTTAGAGCGAGCCTGTTGGTTATGTATGTTGCGTTGGCCAGGCTAACTGATACAGAGATCTTTTGGCTCCGGATGGGACTACCAAACACACCATCTCCCAGACGACACTTTCGTTCATGAGTTTCAAATCCGGCAAAACACCGTGGGAAGCATCGGACTTGTATTCCAGGCTATCCTCCCCTGGATCCTTTTTTGTGGCTGCTGTCTCTCTTCCGACGTCAAGCATCCCTATTGCCTCCGCATCCGAATCATGGGTGGAACGAATGTCTCAAATTCGCCTAGTTACGACCAAATCACACAGGTCCTCCTCCCCATGCTCTCTCTAATAGGAATTCCGAATATCACCGCCGAGCTAGACTCTCGAGGCTGGTCAAATTTCGTAAAAGGCAGCAGAAGACTGGGTAGTATTTCCTTTACAGTTCCACCCCTAGACCGCTATACAAGTTTACCCGCCTTCAATCTCAAAGATCGGGGCGAAATCGAGCAGATCCAAGCTACAGTCCTCGCACCGAAACACCACGAGTCCCATGTCCGGCAAGAACTCGAAAGTGAATTGACAAATAACCATATGGCCATCTTCGGCACTCGCGCCCCCATTATCAAGACCCACTTTGAGGATAGTGGCCATGATAAACGGTTCTACCTCCTTCTCGTCGCCACTACAACAACGGGTATCAAACTAGGCCGTGACTGGCTCTACGACCACAAAATCAATATCAATCAAATTGATACCGTTATCAGCCAACTAGTAAAACAAGTCACTGCTAAACTCATCACCGAAATCGATCACGGAGGGTGCGTGGATGAGTATATGAGAGATCAGCTCGTCGTCTTCCAGGCCCTGGCCAAAGGGAAAAGTTCTGTATACAATGGGAGAAAAAAAGATGGTACGCTGGTGGAGCCGAGTTTGCATGCGAAGACCGCGCAGTGGGTTGCTAATGCACTCCTTGGAGTGATGTTTGATGAGGAAGGGGGTTGTGAGGGGGTGGGGTATGTTCCTAGTTAAATGTTTCCGAAAAGAGGAAGAGGGAGGATGAGTAGAAGAGCAAATGAAGGAACTGGAGGTGTGAGGTCAATCCAAGTATACGATTCTGGTATTAGACTTCGAAAAGTAGTTGGAAATAAGGCTCGCATGTTGCATTTTCGAACCCGAAGGCATAGGTCTAATCATACTCTGTTACCGCCGCGACATATTTAACTCCTCCACCACGCATAGACGCAATTATTTCGCTCAGATTGAGGAATTATGCATCGTTGATGGCTCTAGGGATACAAACTGGATGCTGACCGCTAGGAGTTCAGACGCGCGGGAGGTGTCTTAGTCAGCTGTATTAAAGTTTTATCCCTTCCTTCTTGGATCGGGTTCATTCTTCGTCTTCTTTTGCTTCGTATCCTTTCTTATATCTTTACAATACCGTCGTTCTGACTTTTTATCTATATTTACGACTCCTCAGTTGTATAGATCATTGGGAGACGTTCGGTAGGGGGCCGCCGGTGACATAATTATAGGTGAATGGAAGGAACACATTCAAAAATATGCAACGGTGACGCCGTTCGGATAAGATGATGTCTTCATTGGCGAACCTACCCGACCATAGGTTCATTCACTGATTGAAGTTGACGGCCTGTTCCCATAGATGAGCTTAGATTGCGTTCAATTTCTTTCTCCCATTCTATAGCACAGACTGCTCACCACTGCTCACTACCCACAACTCCACATTTACACTTTATTCTACTGGCGTCGCCTCTCACGATGGACACGACCGATATCGTTAACAGCACGTATACTGAGGACGCTCTAGGCACGGCCAGCACCTGGGAGTTGAACACCGACAACGCCTGAATGTCAGCTGGAACTACTATAACAAATCGCTTACAGAGATGCTCAATCCTTGGGACATTATCGAAGAAGTCTACATTGGTCCGGCTCAACATGTGTAACAGGCCCAAGCCCAACTCCAGGAGCAAGGTGAAGACATAGAGCAAGATCATTGCCTGAAACGTGGACCAAACCATTAATACGGCCGACACCAAGGGCATGAACAAACAACGGCTTTTCCTGTAAGAGGCTTTCCTGGACTGGACGAGGCAGGTGTGTGGTGGTAATAGAGGAAGAGAGAGTATTTGGGGTCCTCACAGTGCTTGGGGTTATTATGGTGTCCGCTATGGCCGTAGTACCCGCGGTATTCCTGGTAATTCCCGCAAAGTAGACATTATCCATCCTATGATCGCCAACAAGATTAGCACTCTTCATTGGCGATGCCGTCAATATTCGGATCAGATCGGACATTTGTTGGTTGGCAAAGACTACCGTCAATACCGCGCCGATCGCGATACCCTGGCTGAGGATGAATTATCTCCACTCTGGGGCTATGGAACGACTGATAAGAAGTCGAAGAAAAGGCGTGCCCAGTGGGGCCGGGTTGGCTGGAACGACTGGTATGGAGAGCTAAAGCGATATGGAGACCTTTCTGCCCTCCAGCCTACGCATTCTCGTTTGTCGCCGGGTCTTTCACGAGCTGAGCGCTCGACACCTTTCCTTTAATTTGGTTGATATTGCGTTGAATGTTGGGCCATTTCCCAAGTACTTGGACTCAGGGGCTTATGTGCAAACAGTCAAGATCGTAGCCAAGCGAGACGATTGGGACGAATAGTGCGGCTCGGGGAGAGAATTTGACGTCGAGGGTAATAGTAACACATTGCCCGAAGCCGCTCCTGTACATAATCTTAGCCCGCATATGACGGCTCATTGCATTCAACTGACTCGGGAGTAGTATAGTCCAGGCCAGGCCATCACCGAAATGAAGAAGAAAGACCTCTGTGACGGCCGATTCAGGGCTCTCTTCATATTGCTATTATCCAAGCTCACCAGTGTTAAGGCACTCTGTCTCGAAAAGATGTGTCACGTTGACTCCCAAAGCGCAAGCACTCCAAGACTGCCATTGGAACAGAAGATCCGGAGACCACTGATCCGGTTTACCTGTGGCCAGTCCTAAGTCTACTTCATAGCGAAAGCTCGGGACAAGATCGAGCCCCACCCGGAGACAGAACCTTATTCGAGTATACAGAATGAGATCAATCTATATAAGAGGCGCTACGACAAATGGCCAATGGATCCGCTCGACAATGTAACTCAGTCGATGGCTTGGAAAGTTGAATGTGATTGGCTGGCTTCGGGCCTGGGACACTCAGGTGCATGGACGGTAGTGCGTTACAGTCATTATAAGTGTCGATGTACGCGGTGGATCGGAAGCGGCTCAGTATCAGACTTTTCGAGAGTTGTGGATATCCCCAAGTAACTGGAATTTTTTGAGATTCTTGGATATCATGAGAGGCGGACTGTAGGCGGAAGATTCAGTATGGATCGATCTCTGCGAAGGCGGTTTCTTTGCTCTGATCAAATTTATGTTTTCAAATGAAATGATTATTTGAGATGCTTGGACTTGTCCTTCCTAAATACTTGAAAATCGTAAGTAGTAATACGGCACATAGACTGAGCTATTTTATGAAATCAAAATTAGTGGGACACTAATGCAGCAATTCGCGAGTGCTTTAACTCACTACCGAATATTATATTTGTTGCACAAGGCCATTATACTGTTGAAATTTAAGCATATATAGGCTCCCAGTTACACTAAATTGCCTTCTTTAAAGACTGAAGATACAAGGAAGGTTTGCTGGCCGGCGATTAGTACACATAGGAGAAAGAGTATCTCACGAATTGCTGCGCCACATAGTGGAGATCTCTAGATCTTACTGTTCTTTCAATACGTAGTACCTTTTTTCCAATTTCGTTCGATGAAAAGCGGAGCACGTGGCTGTCTGCTTAGTTGTGGTGTGGATTAAGGAGTGGAGTTGTCTTTTGTGGCGCTGGATAGGCTACGGATCTAGTTTCTGGACTATTTCGTATACAAGATTGATTCGGGCTAGAGGTTGATATCATCATATTGTCGGGGGAGTTTGAAGCGGAAATTCGAATCTTTGATAGCTTAAAACCTGATAAAGTTAGTAACTCACCACCATTTAGAAGCCGGAAAAACATAGGAATAGAACAGAATGATATGGTAAAGAGGGATTAAGGAATAATCTCGTAAGGAAAGGGCTTGAGCTTCAGCTGAGATAGGCGTCACCTTGCCACTAGCAGCCACAAGGCCAGTCTCCAAGTCTCAGCCAGTGAGATTTCAGCCTGGTCGAGCGCATAAATAGAAACGAAGCGTACGTATGTATAAAATGGAAAATTTTGGCCTGGCCTCGTTGCGCGGTGTTTCTCTAGATAGAGCACGGCGGGTGTGAAAGGTTTGTCTGCTCGTTCTGATATTCCCTGAGAAGAAAGTCTACTTACTGACGGTATTAAAGGTGAAGGCCTGCCTGCCTACCCAGGATCTCCTATCCAAGTCTCCAGCTCCGCATTTATCTCTTCTTTGAGAATTCCACACCAAGAGGCGAAGATGTGGAAGCCCTGGTGTCAAGCCATCCGGAGCCATATCGCAGTGTTATTCGCGCTACTCATCTGGCTCCAACCAGCATCCGCCCAACAAATCGCGGACGATAAAATATCCTATTGTTCGGTGAAAGGATACTCAGAAATTGCGTCGGCGGTGTTGGTTCCGGATACAACGACAGGTGCGTTCTTTGCGACTGCGACCATTACTGTAACATCGCGAGTTACTGTGACAGTCTCCGCTGCACCACCTCCTCCAAACTACAAGTCCACAAGCCGCTTGCTACTGGCTTGCGGAGCGGTGGTCCTCTCGCTGGTTCCTGGGCTGTGGTTTCATGCAAGCCAGAGGCTGATTGGCGGCGAAGATAGACTCTAGTACCTCGGTGCCTACATCAAGTCCGCCAGCACCAGTAACTCTGCCCGATCGTCCGACGTCTGTAACGCATCCTGCTCGGCCTACTGCTCTTACGGCCCCTGATCCGTCGCAGGACAACCCTAGCATAAAGCCAGCGCAAACAACTGTATCTCCGAAATAAAATCCATGTTGGTCGCAATCGCCAAGCTCCTCAACTTCTGCTTCTGCAAACCCCAGTAGCCAATCAACTAGAGGATTGAAAGGGGGAAAGTTGAGCACAGCCGATACAATTGGTCTGGTTGTGGGTATAATAGGGCTCCTTGTGGCTTGCTGCGGGGTGTATTATGCGCGGAAGAACATCAAGATCTTGCTCAGAAGGAGGTTAGGGATGGAAGCCGAGGGGCATGGAGAAGACTGACGACGAGAATCAAGATAGGAGGGAGTGCTAAGTGGGAATATACGATGTCGTGAAAGATGCCTATGGTTTGGCGTTGCGAAATACTTTCATTTTTAGCTATTGAGGGGCGAAGGTATGGTATTTGGAGCACCTATAAGTTTTGTGATAGTGCCGCGGAATGTATATAAGGGGTTGTAGAATCTGTTCTGTCTCAGTCCAGAATATCTAGGATACTCTTGTAGTAAGGCCAATTCCTTGGTCCTAAGGCAGACAGGTGTGCTAAGCTGTGATTTTCGGCGCGCGGACTTCCTGTTATTTGAAGAGGGAGCTAAGCAGCCAGTTTTCTTGGAATATAAATAAGTGGTAATATTGAAGTTCGAATGGCATAGCATTGTAGCGGAAGACATTGTCTGTGTTATCACAAGAGGTCTCGTATACGGGTTACTTTTGAGCTGTGCCATCCACTTCATGCATCAACCGGCTCCAGTTCCGCCATCCTGTAACATTATTAGCCTAGGGAGCTTCCAGACGGGTGCTCCTGATTCTGCTTACTATAGAGCGGATCAATAGATGGTCTCCAAGTGCAGAAGGCGATATCTCGGAAGCTTATCTCCTGCCACTGGTGATGATGAAATGACTCAGCCCACGGAAAAAAAAAAAAAAAAAAGAAAAGAATGACATAGACATGCATGTTGGAAGGGCAATGAATAGTGATCACGTGACCGGACGGGGGAAAAACAGAAAACACATATCTGGAACGACTGGATGCATTAACCGATGCAAAAGAGCTCAATCTGGAAGGCAATAATTTCGGCGTGTTACGAAGACGCGTTGATCAGCAGTAAGATTCGGGAGATAACCCTTCCAGCATCTCCCCCGGCGGACATCGACATCTGTTGTTGATTGAGGCGGAGCAGTATACCTACGCCTTTCTGCCCACAATACCATGGAGTAGATGCGAGATGATCAAACTGGCTAGATATCGGGCTAGATATCGAGCTTATCGAAATCCGAACGAGCCATATAGAGAGAGGGACGTAAGGGGACAACTCTGGCTCAGCCGCGATGTTCGGCAATTAGTTTATCTATAAAATGGGTATATCAATCGTCCTATTAATTGCCTCAACAAAACTTCAAACAATTGGGAAGAACCTGCAGAAGACATCCGGAAATCCGTGGGTGTTGATGTATGAGACATGATGCGAAATAGGGTCGGAGATGCAAGAGGTGGACCTTTCGGAAGTGTCCGCTCCTTCGCCGACATGTATATTGCTTTGCGTTCACTGTGGGACTGCAATAATAACCGCATCTTCCCGGAATTCGCTCTGCTGCCATGTTTTATAAAAAAAAACAGCAAAGGGTCCGGCTTCCGCCTGCAATGTCTATTAACCTGCATATCCCAGGCCCAAACCTCTATCATCCGCCTAGAAATGTAGCGGCAGTTTGTTCTACCAATCCTAGTGCACAATGGGCATCGTGCCGTTCCTATTCCCGCCCAATACCGCCCACTGTCATCTATGTCTTGTGATTGCTCTGGCACGATCTAGCACGCTCTAGCAAAGACCCTGGTCGTGGCCTGGAGAACTGTAACAACGACATCATCGGGCATTCGCATTTTCCCTACGCCCTATATTTTCCTCGTCCACCCCGACCCAGTCGTCTACCAGGACCTCAAACAGTTTCCTTTGGACGCCAAACCCCCCCCCCAAACACAAGCAAAGCAAGCCTTCTTAATAATCTATACCTTCTCTCCATTCGCTCGCCTCTTCACACCGCTACCTCTCATAATGTTCTCCTGCGTCAACTACGAGCGAGGCTGCCGGGGGCGCTGCAACTCCCAAAATGGCCGATGCGATAACTGCCTCACCCTCAACCTTCAAAACATCCGCACAACAAGCTCGTCCTCTATCAACTCAATAAACCAGAGACCAGCGACTACCTACTCCGCAATGACATCTTCCTTCGCCTCGTTAGGCCAGCTCACAACGTCTTCGTCCGACAAGAGTCGGTAGCCGTTATCAATGCACCACATAGGGGACGAGAACGATACATACGAATAACAACTGCCGGGCTTCTTCAGCAACGGAGTCTTTCGCAGGCGAGCAACTACCTTCATATCTTCCTACTCCTTCTGCTGCACGCAGCTAGTTCTTCCTCTCGATACAAGCACAAGGCTTGCAGGTTGGGCAACATGGCGACGGAGTACAGTACTCCTCTGGGAGGAGGCACACAATACATACAGCATTTACAATGGACCGGAATGTGACTTGGGGCATTTTCCTTATTGTATTATACCATATCAGCGAGCGCGTTTTTCTAGACGGGATTTTGGGCTTCAGCGCTGGCATAAGCATTGGGTCACAGCATAGGCGTTACAGTTGTTTTGAGAATATGGGGCTTTGCTTCAGGTTATTATTGCTAGGCGCAATACCTATCATCTTATCATGAGCAATACAGAATTCCATCCATCACCTCACCCATCGGAGGCTATTCATCAAATCCACATTGCCGCAAACTGTCTGTTTCCGATATATGAAAGCCCGTGCATCTAGCAGCGCCCAAAAGACCCTGATCTGTTTAGAAGGCTGAGATGCATCAAAAAGGGTCTTTGTTTGAAGCCAGAGCGTTGACTTGCGCAGGGACCTTTCGGTCTGTCTTCTTTGGAGGGGGTGGAGGACAGACCCAAATGGCAAGATTCACATGTATTTCCACGATCT
Source organism: Delitschia confertaspora ATCC 74209 (assembly GCA_010093945.1). NCBI lineage: Eukaryota > Fungi > Ascomycota > Dothideomycetes > Pleosporales > Delitschiaceae > Delitschia > Delitschia confertaspora. The sequence goes on along the minus strand of ML994011.1, from coordinate 25,213 downwards.
CAGCATTCGTCACCATGCAGCATCTATCCAGGTATGTTTCCTAGCTTGAGCAGGGACTGTTGACAGCATGCATGCACAACGCAGCGCTATCGAAAAGCCCCCTCAACACCCCGTCTCCCCATCATGACATTGGCATCGCATCGAACAAATCATTCCGCAAAACGAATTTCAGCCGTCTCTGTAGTTGACTAACAGAACCCAACTGCAAATCTCTTTCCTCTTCCCATTAACCGTGTCATATCCACGAAAATCGAAAATTCTCTTCTCTTTTTCTCTCAGCCCTGAGGGGATGGTAGCTCGGTAACTAGGTATCCGTTGTAAGGTTACAAAATCCGCTCCCCCTTGACAGTCAGATGTCGAAACTGATCGTGGATTAAGAGGGGAATCCGGAATTTGGGTGGAATACTAAAGCCGCCTGAAGGCCAGGCCATGGCAAGGTTAAAGAGGGGCTGCGGCAGGGGTTCAGGGCAAGGAGGCGGGTGTTTTTTTGGGGGGTGGCTTTTGGTGGCCGCTGTGGGATGATGGAGGTGGCGTTTCTAGTGGGCCTGTCAGAGGTAGAAGCACAGGATAAAGAGTATGATGAAGCATCCTATAAAATGACAAGCCTGACTAGTTACTGTAAAAGTGTTTAGATTTGGTTGTGATGAAAGAAAGAAAGAAAGAAAGAAAGAAAGAAAGAAAAGAGGGGTTTGAAGAACAGTGCGAGCAAGGGGAGCACGTCGAGTCTACCTTGGAATGTCGTCCGGGATTGCGGGAGCGGCCGTTGTGGGTTTGACAACTTTTCTAAGGTGCACAGCTCGTATTCGAGATGAGAGCACGTGACTTTGCACAAGCGTACAGCCCACGTCCAAATCTCCCAGGTGTCTCTTTTAAAATAGCGCTAACCCTTGAAGGGGGTGAGATCAATGTCCATTTGCCACATCTGTCAGCATGGAGTGAACCGTGTTTTGACCTATGACCGAGAGAGCCATTCTGCCAAACACATCCTCACCTTGCACCTTAACAACAAAATAATAACCATGGCCAGAATCTCACAGTATGCACCGCGAAAATCCCTACGTCATACCCTTTTCTTTTTCCCCTCTTGTACGATTCTAGACTGCGTCGACTTGTGTCCGGTCTGAGGTAAATTGAGGGGTTCCACCATTATCGGAAAATGAGGTTATTCGGTTCCTCATTTTGCCGACCCCACAGACATATCGTGAGAAACTTTACCTTCGGAGCTGACGACCTTTTGGGTTTCGAGTGCAGATCTTCCTTACCATAACAGGGCCTCTATGAGAAAAGCCCCCCCGAGTCGCCGTTTAGATTAGCCTCGCCGTTTACTAAAGCCATGGTCGCGTGGAGTTGCGTGGTATATGTGGGAGAAAAGAGGTTGACTGAAGGCTTTTTACCGGTTGCCCTGAGTCTTCAGAGATGCATAAATGCAAAGCTGTGTCTTAGATCTTGATACATAACGGTTGTGGGGGGGGAGTCCCTTTAATTTCCTGAGGGAGGTTGTCTTGGTAAAGTAGAGATTGATGCAGGGTCTTCGAGTGCGATTCAGAAAGAATGCATTACCGTGCATAACTTTTCACGTGACCGAAAGTCTAACTTTTTATTCAAGAAAGCTGCCCGTAGCGTAGAGGTGAGCGGTATTGCTTAAACTACCCTTACCCCCTTTTCGTAGTGCTAGCACTGGGACATCAACTGGTCAGCACTTTCGCGCAGGTCAATTATTTTTGATTTAGGTATGTCACGTGTAATATACTCTACGTGTGCACGTGATTACCTATTCAGTCCTATAAGAACTGGTTGATTAGCTTGGATAGCAAGTTCTATGAGTACCCTTATACCGACTAAATCTACTACCTTCTAAGGTATTAGCCACATGTGAAATTATTTTCCTTTTAACCCTTTCTCTTGATATCCTTGATTTCCCCACACCCTAACGCCTCTTACGGTTGCAGTACATCATTAAATACGTTATCGCAGCCTTACTCTTCCCGGATCTTGTATCTTTAATAGATTCTACTTGTGTATATATTACGTCTATTGTAGAATTACTTTCGCTAGAGTGTCATTATATTTCATTGATATATAGGTGGTTGAATCAAGCAATTATTAATAACTTGCTGAGAAGAAGTATGGGTATACATATACTATCTGGAGAACTGCTTACGCGACAAAGCCCTAGTTTGAGAAGCGAGCTATTACACGGCACCTGCGCTCCTTGACTCTATTTGACTTTGGAAGCTTAGTTAGCTGTCAACGAATTCGGGCAAAATATTTTATGGGAGTCTGGGAAAATATTTGTTATATATTTTGTTACCATGTCGCTGCGGTTGACCATACTGCTGTTGACGTTTAGAGCGACTATATGCAATCAAAGGGAGTGCTTGAAAATAAAGTCCTAATATCGACCGTCTTATGAAAATAGGTGGGTTGATCAACCGTCGAATGCTGTAATAAAGGAATGTTTCTGACGTGTCGTTGACCCGCTCAGATGCTATGCGAGTGGACATTATTAAGTCACTCCATCGCCTCTCCCTATGTACAGAAGGATAAAAAGGCAGTTGCATTTGGTGTTTGCTCTTTCGGACATGCTCCCATTTAGGATTTTGATATGTATTCACATACGCTACCTTGATTGCAGGAAAGTACTTTTTTCAACGGAACACTCATTTGAACGGCATCAGAGTCTCAACGATCATAAATTCACAGACTGTTTCCCTTTCACGTCCATCGATGGCATAATAGGGATAATTCTAAGGCTATACTGCCTCTCTAACAAAATCCCATATCACAATGATCCATCCTGAGAGGTCCCAAGAACGAGCTATTCCTGATCCTGAAATTGTCGAACGACAATGTATTTCCAGTTTCCGTATAGCATCCCGTCTCCTTCGTCCCAACCCCTTCCGTCCTCTTTCTTCTAATCCCTTCTTTAGACCTCCACTAAGTGCAGAAAGCAGAAGCGCCGCTGACCGTGCACCCCAAGTTCCCACACTGGGCGCTAAGAACCCAGTTCTTCTGGCCATTGCACACGTAGATGTTATTGCTGAGGCAAGTATAGCGTCCTGGAGTGCATGTCGGCGCGGGGGCAATCGTGGCGTGAGGAGCGAGCTCAACCGGTGTAGCGATCGCGGCGGTGGCGAAAAGAGTAGTGATAAGAGTGAGGAATTGCATTGTGACCGCTTGTGGTGAGGTTTAGAAGGTAGATTGGAGAAGAGTTTGGAGAGGACGGTTTAGTTCGGGAGGATTTCTGTCTTGGAGACGAGACGGAAGAGTGTTACTTAGTTGATGAATAGGAGCTTCGACATCGACAAGAGCTTCCGAGCCTTTCTATACCCCCAATGGTACTTGACACCATCATTCCTCCCCTATTTGGACCCCCTTCTTTTAGCCGACCTGCAACCTTAACCTATTTTTAAAGGGTGTAGAATTCCAAATATCCATTCTTGGGTATAAATTAATTCTAAGACTTCTGTAACTCAGTTTCTTTGGTCTCCCTTCAAAATAAAAACCGAACCACCTCTTTCATTCCCCCATGCATAATATCTATTGGCTTTTGCAATTCGGATTCTTTACCACCTATCGTGTTTTCAGGTGCATCATATTGAAGAGGAAGAGTGAAGTATTCGTTTTGCCTTGCTTCCTGTAATAGTAAAAAGGCGAGAGAGCGGTGAAGCTTACCGGTCAAAGTGGACTTATCGGGCCAAGTACCAGAGAGGTCACTTGTGTATTTTGAGCTATTGGCTACAGGAATACAAGGATATTTTACAAATAATATACAAGGAATGAGGGTGGTTTAATTAGTAGTAACTTTAAGCAAGACGTGCCGTATTCAGTTGACCTGCCGTAGGGTGGTACAACAGATCCTTCATGGAACCATTCCTGTCGCAAGGGAATCAACGTCATGTTGTAGATGGTGTTCAGCGAACGAAAAATGTTGAAGTGGCAGTTGCTAATATGTGAAGGTACCAAGCTGAAGGAGATATCACTACCTGGAATGCTCAAGCTAAAGGGCTGGGCCGAACTGCCCTCAAACGCCACAAGCGAGGGTGGTCGGAGAGCGGAAACATCACTACTCTTCGAGCAAAGTGAATTCTTTGGAAACATGAACTAGATTCTCTGTACCACCATAATTTTCATAGAAAACATATATCAGCATACTCACCCATAAGACTGGAGAACCCCTAATATTCGAGGCTAGACTTCAGCTAATCCAAAAGAGAGCCCGAAGTGGTCAAGCAATCGTGGAATTGGGCAAAAAAAGGCTCTTATTTCTTTTCTGACGACATCCAAAGAAACGAATAACCCAATTCAAAAGCTCTTCATTGATGTCAAACACCAATCTGATTTCTCAAACCCCATTGGATTCCCAGATGGCTCACCGCGCCAATAATAAAGATCAATCCTTCCGCTTCCACGGCATAACATCCTTCTATTATCACTCCCCCATTCTCTTCATTCCACCCCATTCTCTAAACACAATACGCCGTTCCTCCACTAGACGTACACCTCAAATTCCCACACTGCGCGCTAAGTTGATGAGTCGACGCGGCATTGCACACATAGATGTTGTTCTGAAGACAGGTGTAGTGTCCAGGGAAGCAAGATAAACCGGTGTATTGGGGTTGGGGGGCGGCAAGAGTTGTGGACGCTGTGGCGAGGAGGGCAATGATCGGGATAAAGTACTGCATGATGAATGATTTGGTAAATTGAGTTGAGGGTTGGAGAAGGAGGGATTCGGTTTGGGTTTGGATTTGAGTTTGTGACCTTGATTGGGTGGTTGACTGGAGGAAGATGATTCTGACTTTGGGGACGGTTCAGGGAGGTTCTTATAGAGACCCCTCCACCGTGCTTGTGATGAATCCGACCGCTCTGTCAAGCCTAGCGCTTACTATGTTAGAGCAACCCTTCACACGGCCACTTCTCTCCTAAGAAGCAAAGACTTGAGGTTATTCAGTCCCAACTCCCCGATTGATATTGGTCCACCAACACCTTCCCCTTCAAACTCAACTCTTCAACGCTGCTTCTCCCCTTCAAACCTAACTCCTCAACGCTACTTTCACTAGCTTTTGAATATATATGAGCATTTGTAATGGGTCCTAGAAAAAGAATAACGTTGTATCTACTATTCCTTGTCTCCTTCCTGGTCTAAAGAGTACGGCGGGTTAGGGGCGGAAACATTTGTGTAAAACGAATCCTACCAATCCTACGAATCTTACAGCTATATATTTCTCTTGGTTTCTTTCTTAGCAAGCCGACTAGATAAGGTTAGTTGAGCCCCGTAATGCACACGAGTGCATAATACTGTTTAATCTTAACATTACATGGAACTGTTCACATTGAGGAAAGGAGTCAGAGATAGGAATATCCTAGAAGTGCAATCCGCCAGAATCTAGAACTTAAGATTCGCCATCTTCTGCATCTATAGTTCTGCCTGATAGTATGAGAATTATGTCTAGCTCTGCCGCAACGTCTAGAGTGCCTTTCTGCGCAAGCTCTCTTCACAGACTTTCTTACTCTCCTCTTGCCCTCCAGCCTTATCAGCAGCAAGTAGATCTCGCCTACTATTCACAGCTCCTCATTCCAGATACACGGCCTCTACGACTTTTATGATTTGCTGCTGCCTCCATTGCATGTTGAAGACTAGCCATTCCCTTACTCATCAACTCCATATTGTCGGAGGTAGCCTTCTGACTCTACTTCAGTATCCAGAGTGATCTTAGCATATCACGTGCGTTGTATGCAGAAGGCCCGCAAATGCAGGTCTTAGCACTGCACCCAAATTAGATAGATTCACTCTCTCAAAGAATGCATTGTCTTGTTTCATCCATCATTTGATTGTCACATATCATGGATTGCGGTACCTTTACAGATCTCTCCTCAAGTCGATCTAGTGATTTCATAATAGAAGCAGGTGTAAGCTGAGACCACACATGGTCGGGGCATCCTAATGCCGACTTGGCACTAAATTCGTGTATATATACTTTATACTTCTTCAGACCTTATGGTCAACAACTCAGTCGACAATACAGTCCTATACCCCCTCAAACTACTAATAGCAGATGGTGAGCACCCATCTGATTATGAATAGGCGTTGATTGAGCTTTTATTTCACATGCAATGCTTGGTGTTTTAGATTCCCACGGGGTCTTCGCTGCTGCAGGTGGTGTTGGCGTACGGAGCTTCAAATGGCTTAAGCACTTCGATCAGCATACGAAGGCCCGCCAAAAATGTATTTGGCGGATGCTAGTGCTAAACGGCGACGAGAGCCACATTAATGCGGAATTCGACGAATACTATAAGGCCAACAATACTATACCGCTTTGTCTGCCTCCTCATTCCTCGCATCTAACCCAACCGCTCAAAATTGGGGCTTTTAGGCCGTTGAAGAAGGTATATAGCGCACTTATCTCGTTCCTCTCGCCTGAGCGCACGTCACGCACATCACCAAGGACGACTTCTTCCCCACGTTCCGACCGCCTTCATAGCGGTTTTTACAGAACAAGATATTGATGGCGGCTTCCGAGGGTCTGGCCTAGTCCCTTTCAACTCAGAAACCGTTATTTCGAAGCTTGCTGGGAGGTTACGGACGCCAACACCCCCCGGGACCTTCAATGGCCCGCCTCAACCTTGGGTTTCCCAGACGCCCCAGATCGCCGCCCAAGCTCTCCCGCAGTCGACTCAATCATATATCAAGTGATTAGACACCAAGGAAGCTCCTCAACGCTATTTTTGACCTCTATCGATCCATTAGCCAAAGCTGTAGTAGCTAACAGCCACCAGCTAACGCTTCTAACCGGCGAGGTTAAGGCAATTCTCGAGGTTAATAAGGTCCTCTCGAAGCTCCGGAGAGCTAAAGGAACCCTACTGCCAGATTTGGGACCTCTCACTGATGAGGAAGCCAGCCAGATTTTGGTGGAAAGGGCGTACTCGAGCAGAAAGGACGCGACGAAGGTGCGAGAGAGGTGTTCCCGAAGCGGCGCAGGACGGGTGCGCGGCTCTGTGGTATCTGCCGCAAACCCGGCCATTATGCAAGAATCTGCTCAGAGGCTGTGGGCATAGATAGTTTTCCTGACTTTGACTGGGTAGAGTATAGTTAGGCTTTTTTCGTGGAGTTACTGGGTTTAGAAGTTAGGAGGTCTGGAAAAGAGGCCTGCGGGAATGATGACCTACGTTAGTAAGATCCTCGAACGATATTCTCCGTCAACCAGAACCCTCATTTCAGAAAGTCCCTCCTCTTAGAAAAATCAAACTTTTCTTCGATGGCTGGAAAGATCAAGCAAAGGCTCTCTTAATGCAAAGATCAACACCACTTCCTTAGTAAGCGGAATGGCCTAAAGCGTACGTTCAGTCTCAACGATAATCACCGATTCTCGGCCCTTGCGAACAAGGAAGTGTGATAGTGGTATGAGGTACCTTATAGATTCTTTTTCCAATCTAACCTTTTCTAGTTCATTAATAATAAGCTCCCAACCCCGAAAGGTCTTCACTGAAAGTTTAATTCAAGCCTGTCATCAACTTTGCTGTTGAAGAAGACCTTATTAACTTCCTTTGGAGGTCTGACGAATACCGCTACAAACATCCTCGGGTGCGCTTACAGATCATCTCTGTCAACATTTTCTTTATCTTCCTTGGTAATCGTCTAGGAGAAGTTATTGAATTAGACGCATGGGAAGGACCTAATGAGGGCATATGTTATAGAGACGTAAGCCTAGTTCCACTTCAGTATGAGCCATATATTGATTTTGTCCTCTTTCTTCGCTTACGGAATCGAAAAAATGAAAGGAATAAAGAGGTAGAAGCAGATATTCCCGGTGAATTTGCCGTGATAACGCGTAAAGCTGGTAGGCAGCCGACAAAGCGCAACCCGAAGCGCTTTCGATGTCGCTGGTGAAGCTCGGGCTCCGGGTGCTTTATGAAAGAAGCTGGTGCTTAAGCCGGTGCGAATTGGTCTGGTGCAGATGGAGTTGCTGGGCTGATCGAGTCTCTTAACGGTGCATCGCAAGACCGAGAGATTCGCCCTCCAGAAGCCCTCTAGAGATAGGAGAAGCTAGATTAACGAAGGAGTCAACGAAAGACAAAGAGATACTGAATTTATGAGGCATGTTAAGTCAACGGAAGCGCAGCGCCATGATATTTCTTAAGATATTTTAACTAACATGGTCTTCTCCACCCCAGTTGTTGTTGAGCGATGATACCATCTATGCTTCAGACCCCCTTCTCCGCTCTTCGTCACCCGTTTCTGCGATCCGAGCCCTTCGCAGCTACATTCGTTCGCCGACAACTCCAAAAGAGATTCAACCAACACCAACATCCCTCCCTCAGCCTCAAGCGCGATCGCACAGCTCCATACCCAGTCCTGGGAAACGGTCCTTGCAGATTTTCGGCGCTGCTTCCTGGCTGATAATGGTATGAGCACGGGTATACTCGATGGGGTGTCAATGGGGTCTAAAGATGCGAGCGGGAAGTGGCCTTTGCTGTTGAAAGTATCTTGTTTCCTTTGGTTTTCTCGGGGTGATAGAGTATGAAGTCTCGGTGGGAACAGTTACTGGGATTCATCGCCGTCACCTTCTACGACAACTGGGAGAGTGAGTTTGATCGGCTTGGGGGTGTAAGTATCGCCCTTGTCCCACCTGGAACTCCTCATGGTAATGGCTGGGCCAATAATGACTTTAGTGAGATTGATAAAGAGTTGTGTTCAAGTTCAGCAGTTCTGATCAGGATGCTGATGCGAAGTTTGCAAGAATGCTTACCATGTTCCTCGATTAATCACAACGGATCAGGATACGATCCCCAAATCATTCCCAAACGATCGTGGCTAAGTCACCAGCTGCAATATAATGGCCTCCACCTCACTGTGCTCAGCCTCGCGTGCTAGCAGCCTGATTACAACCCCTCATCACTGCGATCGTCTCCGACAACCGTCCTTCAACCCTTCGTCCACATCAAACCAATTATCTTGCTCCATCTGAGTGATTCGTGCTCTAATCTCAGTTTCAACTTGTCATCTAACACTGCATTGTGTAATGGGCTTCGGACATGCGTCTTCTAAAACTCGAGGAGAACGGAACTTTCAACCTTACCAAACACCCTGCTAACAAAATTCCAAAATATGCCATTCTATCGCACACTTGGGGAGCAGAGGATGAGGAGGTGAGCTTCAAGGACATGAAAAGAGGCGCAGCCACGAGCAAAACTGGCTATGAGAAGATCCAGTTCTGTGGGTGTCAAGCGGCGAAGGAAAGTCTGAAATATTTCTGGGTAGACACCTGCTGTATCGATAAATCTGACAACCAAGAGCTCCAAGGATCTATCAATTCAATGTTCCGATGGTATCGGGACGCAGAAATATGCTACGTGTATTTGTCTGATATTTCGGGCGGCGTTTCGGTTAGAGATGGCGAGCTCTCCCGGGAATGGAAAAGAGATTTCAGGAAAAGCAGATGGTTTACCCGTGCTTGGACTCTTCAAGAACTTATTGCTCCCAAATCAGTTCAATTCTTCTCTAAAGAAGGCGAACGGCTCGGTGGCAAACGATCACTTGAGCAGACACTCTTCGAGATAACTGGAATCCCCCCCGAAGCCCTTAGAGGATGTCCTCTATCCAATTTTAGCGTTGAGGAGAGAATGTCTTGGGCAAAATCACGCCAGTCGAAATACGATGAGGACGCGGCATACTCTCTGTTAGGAATATTCGGCGTGTTTATGTCTCCTCTCTACGGCGAAGGGAAGGAATACACGTTTTATCGACTACAGAAAGAGATAAAGACGCGAGAGGCGCACTTAACAGGCAAATCCATTGCGACCATTCATAATCCCGTAGATATCACGAAAGAAGACCAAATGCATCAAGAGCCTACGTATCACAGATCCCCATGATGATAAAAGGCGTATTGAGAATACTAAGGGGGACCTACTGGAGGACTCGTACAGCTGGATCCTCGATAACACCGAATTTAGACAATGGCAAGACGATGAACAGAGTCGTCTGTTATGGATTAAGGGTGACCCTGGTAAAGGCAAGACGATGCTCCTCTGCGGCATTGTCCACGAGCTGAAGAAATCGGTGGTTAAGATGGATCTTTTGTCCTACTTCTTCTGCCAGGCTACAGACTCTCGAATTAACAACGCTACAGCTGTGATACGGGGCCTAATCTACCTGCTCATCGATCAGAAGCCGTCATTAATATCACATATACGGAAGAAGTACGATCGCGCTGGCAAGGCCCTCTTTCTGGATGCCAATGCCTGGGTTGCCTTATCCGAGATCTTCACGAACATTTTGCAAGACCCCAGCCTGAACAGTACGTACTTGATAATCGATGCGCTCGACGAATGCGTAGAAGATTTGCCAAAACTGCTAAAATTTATCGTTGAACAGTCTTCTGCATTGCCTCGTGTCAACTGGATCGACTCAAGTCGCAATTGACCGAATATCGAGGAGTTTCTGAAAAAAGCGAAACGGAGAGTGAGGTTGAGCCTGGAACTGAACATGGAGTCTGTTTCTGCTGCTGTTGGTATGTTTATCCAGTGGAGAGTGCTTCAGCTGTCACAGGATAATAAGTACGACAACAAAACAAGAGAAGCGGTGCAGCACTTCCTGTCCTCGAACGCGGATGGCACTTTCCTTTGGGTAGCTTTGGTGTGCCAAAACCTCAAAGATGTCCGAAAGCGAAATGTCATCAAGAAGCTGGATACCTTTCCGCCCGGCCTTGACTCACTATATCAACAAATGATGCAGCAGTTAAGTAGTTCGGATGATGCTGATGTGGGCAAGGAAATACTAGCCTTAGCCGCAACGGTATACCGACCCATCACACTAGAGGAGTTGGTTACACTTACAGAACAGCTCAAGGAAATGGCAGACGATCCGGAATCCATACAAGAGATTATTGAGCACTGCGGTTCATTTCTCACGCTACGAGAAAACACTGTTTATTTCCTACACCAGTCTGCAAGGACTTTTTATTCGCAAAGGCATTCGACAAAGTCTTTCCGTATGGGACTGAAGCTACACATCACACTATCTTTTCCAAATCAATGCAGGAAATGTCTAGAACGCTCCGACGAGATATATATAATCTAGATGCACTAGGATATCCCCCCGAGAATGTTGAACAGCTGGATCCAGACCCACTATCAGCATCACGCTACTCGTGCATATTTTTGGGTCGATCACCTCTGTGCTTCAAATCCTTACTCTTCTACAGTTTATAGCGTCGATCTGCAGGACGGCGGTGCAGTTGATAGCTTTCTAAGAAAGCAATATCTATACTGGCTGGAGGCTCTTAGCCTTTGCAAGAGCATGCCGAAAGGGCTGGTTTCAATGACTAAGCTCGAGTCTTTAATTCAGGTAATTGTGAAATTTGCTATGCTATATAGTATACTAATATATATTAGGGAAGAGCAAATCAACCCAAATTCATGTAGCTAGTTCGCGATGCACACCGATTCATTATGTCTCACAAGTGGGCAATAGAGAACAGCCCTCTCCAGGCATATATATCTGTGCTTATTTTCAGTCCAACTGGCAGCCTGATAAGAGACATATTGAAGAAGGAAGAGCCATGCTGGATCTCGATAAAACCAGGCATAGGAGATAAATGGAGTGCTTGCCTCCAGACGCTCAAGGGCCATAGCAGTTATGTCAGCTCAGTGGCCTTCTCGTATGACTCCACACGGCTGGCGTCGGCGTCACATGACAACACAGTCAAGATCTGGGACCCCAGCAACGGAGACTGCCTCCAGACGCTTAGTATTGGCAAGGTGCTTCATAATATCTCATTTGATATCACTGACTCCTATCTTCAAACCGAAATTGGCCCTATTATTCTATCCATTCCAATTCCAATCATGTTAGAACCTTGTATTCCTAAATATCAAAGTCTATCTATCAGCTCAGATGATGTATGGATAAGACATAGGTCTGAGAACCTACTATGGCTACCTTCAGAGTATCGACCATCATGCTCAGCAGTGTCAGGGAATACCATCGGCATTGGTGTTGGAAGTGGAAGGGTATGGATATGCGAAATTTCAGCTGAGTACATTCTAAGGCGTTGGAGCGTTCATGTATAGGTAACTTAGTATCCTATTCTATTATTATCTCTATTTAATAGAGGGGGCCGGGGATCGAAGTGAATTTATAATTTGCTAAGTTACCACAGCAAAGCTTCGAGTATCCCCTAGATCAAGTGATAAAGACTACTGTAGAATCATATCTCAAGGATTACTATTAGGACTACCATCAAGTCTTGTTAGCCTGAAAGGTCACATGAGCCTTGGCTCCCTATTCATGCACATCATCTTGTAAGCCGAATCCCATGTCGTTTTATTGTCTAATATAAGCTCACGAGTGTTGGCGATCTCATCTGTTGCTTTACGATACTCGATGCCGTGATCTCCGGACCGGTCGTGGCGTTGAGAGAATTTACGAACCCATTTGACGAAGGTACGAAGTTCCTCAATTGGACCTAGCCTATGCCAGAGCTCAACTTCTTCCTTAGTTATCTCAAAATTCGTGCCCTCACAGGCCTTAGAGACGTCTTAATCCCTTCTAAAGGAGTTCTCCGCATGGCCCCATCATCGGATCCTTCGCCAGAGAGCCATTATTTTTGTGTTTCCATAGAAGATGTAAGGAGAGAATCTCAAAGAGGTATTCCGCAGCGATATCGTTGTTGCTAGCATTATCTAGGGTGTAAGTATCCCAACCTTGAAGCATGTAAATTTTAATCTCCTAAGATTTCAAAAACTAGCCGGACAATGTCAGGACAATCGTGAGAGGCATGCATACCAGAAAGAGCAAGGAGACCGTTTCTCACAATTCCTAGCGTATCATCCAGTTGGCCGGTAATGCCATTAAGTGCTTTGAGATTCCTAGAGGCCCATATATCAAAGGCAAGGTGGGGTTGCCCGTTCCGATCCCTATGAAGGACAGCATCCATATATCTCTTCGTATGATATTTGTAATCAAGGAGAATTTCCTTCACCAAAGCACTTCATGTACAGCAACCTTCGTAGCCGTTTCGGATTTGTCCCCGCACTCCTTGCATAGCCAGAACCTCTTCATTTGTGTAGGGTCGAGCGGCTATGGGGGTACTCCGAAATCCGAGGGAGACAATTAAAGCTGCAAATTGTCGACCAGAGGCCTTTTAAAGTCACGGAGCTGGTTCCACTCTCATAGCATCCGGTTGCAATCGAGCTTCGGAGGAGGATACAATTGTTGCCGATTCTGACCAGTGTTTTTGGATCGAAGGCCACACCTTGTACGAAAGAGTGTTGGGGGAGGAATCCCTACTGCCCTTCCCTGATCTAGGCCGCCCCTAGCGTAAGTATGAGTTTCTCTTTGCACATTCAAAAATTTCACTGTTCATCTCTTGCAAGCTGGAGGGGTAAGGGGATGCAACCTCAAATGAATCTCTGCGAGATCGCTTTCTCAAAGCTGAGAGTGATGAAAGACCTGGTGAGAGGAGTGGCGCGAATTCACATGTGGGTATAAATCTAAGCAAAATTATGGCTTCGGGTATTGAATATGAGTCCAAGGAGAAGACAGAGGTAGTGAAAAGATCAAAAGTCTAGATAAACGGTATCTGAAATGCGATTTCCCTACTTCCGGGGCAATCGTCATACAACTCGAATATCAAGGCAAAAAAAGCACTAAATATAATCTGATAAAAAGCTTGAAGAAATAAATCTGATGCGAAGATTGACTTGATCAAGAAAAGGAAAATTTTTTATTACACAATGTGGCCATCAACCAGAGCTCCGGAGACTGCGGCAACGACATGTTCCAGAGACAATCGTCTGATGGGTGGAGGATTTTTGTACCAACCGCCAGGTTGCATCATCGTCATTGTGTTCACATCGAAGGCGCAGGAACCGCCTCAAGCCGGACTGCCGCAGCACTTGCTCCAATTCTTTTTCTGTTCTTCAACACGGACCTCATCCAGAGCGCGGCCAAGAATGGAAGCTCGATGGCATTTTTGGACGGCTACGCAGCGTGGATTATCGGCTCATTAGCGGAAGAAAATACACGAATGATCTAGGATAAGATTGTACCAGTTCTCGAGAAGTGGAGGGGAGCCATTGGAGCGCTGTTTGAAGCAAAGATAACATTTTTCATCCATCTTACCTGGTACAAAGAGGGAGGGCTCCGACCAAGTCCATAATAAACCTTGTGCTATTTTCAAAAAGACTATCTTAAGTTACACTCTGGTTCCCTAAACTGGCAAAATAACCCGATGTTTTGATTTCTGCGGAGAATATCACAAATGTATGTAAACAGGCCGCCAAAATCAAGCACTAAAAACGATTTCACCGGACAGCAGGCTTTGAAAGTAGAGTACGCTCAAAGAAATGTAAAATTTCCAATGGAGTAGGGAGGATTGGTAGGGGAGTCAGAACCAGCGCGGCGGAGAGGATGGCTACGCCCTCCCTGCGCCCTCACCTGCTTCAATCGAAGACACCGAGACATAATATAACATTCGCATGCAAGCAGAAATAAGAGAAGCATTCACTGGTTTTCGCATTCTGCCCCCAATAACCCTAAGTGCTTTCTTGAAGCTTCGTTATCAGCTCACTCAGCATTTTCCTGAATACCATTTTATTATCTTGGGAAGTTGGGAACCAAAATTTACTAAATCCAGCGCAATGAGATTCGGCCAATGGGAGAGGAGAACGTGTATTCTCTATCCTATGATCGTATGTAGAGTTACGTCAAAATCTAACTTAAACTAAGTTCGCACGAAGAGAGGTAGTCGAGCATTTCTGTTTGAGTAAATCCAGATAAAGTAAGCTCAAACTCTTCCAATTAAACTATTCCTATCCAGTATCAGTTCCATTTTGGATAAGCTTAGATTGATATTTACGTTTCGCACTTCACCTAACATAATTTGAGAAAGAACTTTTCTATCAAAATTGTATGGAAGTCAAGGCCATGCTGTATGCGCTAAACATGCCCATCATAAGCCACTGATCCACCAGTATAATTCCGGTATTAATATCATTGGAGTAGAAAGGCGTTTAAAGACTATTAGAGTGAGGAATTCTGATTAAGACTTAAGCTCAAGTTTAAACTAACATGCGCGCTCAGAATATTAAGTTCAAGAGCACTTGTCGGTGATCCCGATTGTTCCCTACGTGCTTGCTAGAAGACCTACGGTATTTGAGATAGAAATCCTATTTTAAATACCTGACATAGAGTTATTACTGGGAAAGCCCTATGGAAGCTTACGGGCTGGCTTACTCAAGACATACGGTATTTGAGATAGAAATTTTATTTCAAATACCTAGCATAGAGTTATTACTGGAAAAGCCCTTTTGGAAGCTTACGGGCTGGCTTATTTGGGGCGTTCGTAGTGGTAAGCGAGTTCGTGAGAGCGTTAGATAGTGCTTACGTTTAAGTGTATAGTTAAGGATTTCTTTCAGTGCGTTTCTTGATTCCAAAACTTATTTTCTCGCCGCCGGTGAAGATATTTGCTGAAAGAGGCACAGTTCGAATATTAAATTCATTCTGCTCCGCGCGTTGCCTAATTTCGGTTAGATTTGAATGAAGATTCGCAATAGGCGATTTGAAGCTATCTTGTGCTCATGTAAATACTTTCATCGGGTGAAACGATGGTCTTGTGTACCGTCATTCATAATTTTAGCTAATCCAGGTGTATCCTAGTTGGCCTAGAAGAGTATAAATGGCCATGGGAACGGCCGACCATACGAACAAACCATAACTCACCTCAAATACCACTCTCTGGTAAAAAGCGACGCACTCCTAGTAAGGCTCAATGCCTCCCCTATCTAAAACCTATATCTTCTTCCTCTTAGCCCTCACCACCTCGACAATGGCCACTTTCGGCCGCCACTGCCAAAACCTCACAATCCCCATCACCATCTCCTCCCACCAACCCCTCTTCTCCCCTCCCCTATTCACCACCAACCTCGACGCCACATCCTTCGCCCAATCATTCCTCCAACGTGGCCGTATCCTCGCCGCCGAACTAACCATTGGCAACCAAACCCTGCAGAGCACCTACAACATCTCCGCCGCATTTTGTCACCCCTTGTCAGGAATCAGTGATGCCCCACTCCAGATTCTGACGCACGGCGTCGGGTTCGACAAGGTGTATTGGGATTTACCGTACAACGCCTATAACTACAGTTGGGTGTCGAATGCGGTTGAAAAGTATGGGTTTAATACGCTTGCGATTGATCGGTTGGGAATCGGTGCGTCGAGTCATGGGAATCCGGTGAATGAGATTCAGGCATATGCGGAGGTGGAGGCCTTGAGACAGGTCACGCTTGCTGCGCGGGCTGGTACTGTTCCGGGGATTGCGAAACCAGGCGGATTTAAGAAAGTGGTGCATGTTGGGCATTCGTTTGGGTCGATACTGAGTTATTGGCTTTCAGCGCTAGATCCAAATGTCACAGATGGGTTGGTCCTGACGGGCTTCTCACGGGATACGGGTTCTGCCGCTGGTATCTTTTTTGCGGGATGGGATATTAAGCTTGCGAGCTTGAATCAGCCGTTTAGGTTTGGTAGTCATACCCGAGGTCGCGGTGTCGATGGGGATTTCCTCCCGCTGCTGAAGAACTATGTGAAGAGTCTAGGGAGCAACCCATCGTTCACCTCCCAGGAACTGTGGAACGACATCGCCACAACAGAGATGAGAAACCTGATCGTAGGACTCAACGACACCAGCGTTACCCCTCAAGACCTCCCTGGCGGCTACCTGACCTGGGCCGACTTCACAGCGAACCAATTCCTCTTCCTCCTCCCTGGCCACTACGACGTTGGTCTCGGTCTCTACACCGAGACAATTAAACAGCCCATCACAGTCGGGGAGCTGTTGACAATCGGTGCACCCCCGGATTCCAGCAATTTCGCTGGTCCTGTCTTAGTTCTAACAGGGGATAAAGATTTGGCTGCCTGTGGTGGTGATTGCTATGCTACGGGCGGTGCTGGCGGTGCTGGCGGTAATATTCCTGCGCAGTCTGTAAAGGCGTTTCCTAAGGCGAGACCGTTTAAGGCATATATTCAGCCGAGGACTGCGCATGGGCTTAATGCGCATTATAACGCGTCGGCAGCGTATGATATAGCACATACTTGGTTGGGGACGCATGGGTTAGGTGGCAAGGCTTGAGCGTATTATTGAAATGACGGAGTCAGGTCTATAAGGTTGTCTCTTCTTTGGCAAATGCTTTTATTGGAACTGTTAAGTTTGAGGAGCTGTCGTTGCCTTTCCGCAATCAGTCGCACCGTTGACTCTATTCGCGATAGGATTTCCTAAGCTTGTGCTTTCAAACCCCAATGAAATCGTCAACCGTCGGAGTAGAGGTTAAAACAATTTTGCATACTCTTGATTGCCATGGAAGGGGACGTTGCTGCACCGAAGCCAGTAATTTTAAGGACCGAAAATTAAACAGCAAGTGAACTTCCCTTTTATGTATTATACATGAGGAGATATATTGCAAAAGAAGGGTCCACCTATCCCTCTCCCCAAACAATCCTGAAAATCCGAGTGAATACAGAATACAGCACGGTATACATGTCCATGGGCACTTGTACAACATCGGGACACTGCTTTCAACAAATTGCCTTCTCGTTAGGTATGAACCCACAGATATCGAGTACCATCAGTAACCGCATTAATAAAACCGTAGAATACCATCGGTATTACACTAAAAGAACAAATTGCCCAACACGCCGCGTCTTAATGTCTTTCCCGCAAGCTCCATTCTCGCAATCTCAGGGGCAGACGGCGTCTCAAACAGACCGATTAGACGTTAAAACGTGACGGAGTCCCCAAAAACAATAAAGAGGACACGTAAACCATGTTTGCGTCAAAGTTGGAGAAGACCAGGAGCCCCACCGAAGTCTTTTGCCAATGTGCTTATGTAGGCACTGTAATCGTCACCGTATTGGATACGGGATCCTTTGCTTGCGAGGAGATGGTAGTCGGGCGGGGAGATTGGCAGAGTCATTTTGTTGAGAAGAAGGGCAGTCCACCACATGGCTTGTTGCTCTGCTATTGGGGGACTGACGTCGACACTGGGGCGCACATAGCCGATGAACGCGATATCTGGGTGGCGCGCGTTCACTATATTTCTGATGTTTGCATCTGAGGGTGTTGGGTAGGATGGATGGAGCCATGTGAAGACTTGCAGCTCTTTGCTTGGACTTACCCAGCTCAATAAATCTTGGAAGTTGTATTTGGCAGAACGGAAGTGCTCATAAATATTGTCTTAGGAATAGATGGAGGGAAGTGGATTTCATTTATCCTGACCCATCGCCCTGAGCGATATGCAGATTACAGACTATTTAATAAAAGCTATGTAAGAACTTAATTTTGCGGTTAATCCGCGAAGAAGAGAGAAAGAGAAAACGAGGGAAAGTAGAGGAGGAATAGGATCAAGGAGGGAAGAGCCAGCAGCATGTTCTCATCCACCGCTCATCTCGTCTCTGTTTATAAACCGCTTTGTTGACTTCGTAAACTCTAGCACTTCTTTGAGCTAAGCTGTGTGATCTTCTATTTGCTGCTTTTACTGTTCTGGCCATGTTCGGTTCCTTCAGTTGGCTTGCCCCCGACTATTGCAGACAGACTATCTGCCTTAAGCGCTGTGTCTTGCTCAAGTTTATGCCGTTCTGCTAGAAACATCCTGCATTCTATAAGGACATGAGAGATTGATTCAACCTCTCCACATTCGCATTTATCTTCTGTGGTACGTCCCATTCTCTTACGATGTTGCTTTAGTCAGCAGAGGTGTTGCCAAGTCAAGACTGCGAAGAAGTTTTCTTTTTTCTGGTTTCCACCAGTCTCTTCTCTATTGTTTGAGTGATGCCTTTCTAGCTGCTTGAAATTGCTTTGAAATCAGCGGTTGAAGCCTATGTTCTCTAAGTCTTTTTGTAGCTCCTTTGGCAAGCTTGTCTACTGCTTCATTCCTATTAGCACCAGTATAGCTAGGCACCTATTGTAATGAGAAACTAATCTAAAGGCTTTCTTCAAGAGTCTGAGTTGTAGAGAAAACCGATCTGAAATTCATCAAGGAATACAAAGCGTTCATTTGATCATTAGAGGTACCTAAAAACTATCGACTAAGCGCCATGTCTATCTCTGGGGGATCCTAACCAAGTACAGTAAACAAAGAAAAGAAAAGCCAGGGTATATGAAGTGAACGACTTATAGTAAGCCATAACGAGTGTAAACTCTGGAACCAGCCGAAAGCAAAGAAACTGAGAAGCTGAAACGCATTGCCAAGAACCTTAAATGTAGGAAAAAAGGGAATCAACAAGAGCAAGAGCAACAAAGGAAAAAGAAAAACCCAAGAAAAGTAAAAGGATGCTCTGGAGACTGATGAGGGAGCTCAACTCGATAAACCCAAATGTAAAAGTGAAAGTCGAATAGGATCCTCAAAGCCCTGAAGCCAAATCTTGCAAGATGAGACACAGTGAGGCTGGTTCTAAACCGGACTCAACTGCACTCACCGCACTTGAAGTGCCCGCACACGGGGCAACATTCCGGAGAGTTGGCTTCGAGATTCGCACCGCCGCAGGAATGGCAAGTCCAAACATCTCCGTAGTTAGGGACCAGGACAGTGGTATACCCCCCAGCGTTGGAACTAACCACATGTGCAGGGCCGCAAATATTGTCATTCAATTGAGGAACCAATACCGTGGGGCGGGATTTGGGGGTACGGCGAAAGCCACCACCACCATTTCGGGCACCAGGAAGAGAGTAAGGTTGTGGGAAAGCGGGAGATGCCGACATCGTGTAGCACTGCCTCGGCGATTCTGGCATTGGGGAGCCAGGCCCACTGCACTGACCGCATTTCATGTTACCACATGCAGGACATATTTCACTCATCAGGGCGATTAAGTTAGGGCCGCCGCATTGGCAGCATACCCAGCAGTCTAGAGGGACTGTGTCGCGACCGGCCATTTTGTGGGCAGAAGAAGGAATCTTTCGATGATAAGAGATGGGTGGCTTTTGGTTGGTGTTGGGAAATACCACGCCGACCGATGGATGTGTATCAGTGTATTGAACCTTCTCCTAAGGGGCGATTTGGTGAGCGTAACTTGGGCCTGCGTGTGGTAGATGATGTTCAGGTACAGGTTTGGAGGAAGTCCGGAGAGAATGGGGTTGTGAGATGGTGAATTGGTACAGGTGATTTGCGAAATATTCAGGGTTGTGTAAGATGAAAGGATCCAAGCTAAGTTCCTCGTGTGTAGGAGGAGAAGACAAGTGATAACAACAAGGAACGTGATCCAATTCAATGCAGATATGCGAGTCTAAAACGAGTTGGACTTAAAAAACCACAAGAAATGGAAGAACCAAATATCTTGAAGATCGTAGATGTGGTTGGTAATGATGAAGCATAAAGAAAGAGCATACTCGGCTTTATACATCCTTATCGAAATAGGAGTATTTGAATATGACCCTTGAAACTACAAGAAGGACGATACCCACATCGCTGCCTTACCTCATTATGTCCTTCCTCCTCATTCACCAACGCTCAAAAGGGACAACAACTATCCTGCCCGTGACCCCGGTGAGATCTTCCCTCATGCGTCTATCCGCGCAAAAGTGATGCTGCCCTGCAAATTGCACGGCCAAAATGTCTGATTGCCTCACGATAGCGGTAAAAGACCGCTGGGGATGTCCGACCAGTCCGACAATCGCATAGGGGTATTCACCCAAAATACCTAATATAAGCCAGTGAATGCAAGTCATATGACGACTTAGCGGTGACAGGAACAGGGCTAATGTATCAGGTCCAGGAAAAAAATTGGAGACCGTGTAACACTTAGCCTGCTCATACTGGCTCCCAGAAATATTCTCCTACGCGGTGAGACGATAATATCTAATTTTTTTTTTAGAGATCTCGTTCTCCCCGTTTTCCCCTTCCCCCCTCCCCCCTCCCCTTTCCCGCGGTGGATTGTAACGAAGCGCGCCTCCGGGATGTAGAGTAAATCAAACAGGTCGAATACACCGACGGCAAGATTTCTCATAGAGGGAAAAAGCGAGAAGAGAGATGAGACAACGCCAAGGAAGAAAGCATATGACTCTTCTTGCCTGAAGACGCCCTCGATTTGAAGTAAGCATAATCCCTCGAAAACTCGGAGTTTGCCGTTAAGCCTCGCATCGTATGGAGGGACGAGAAGAGGTTGTGATTTGTTTGCAACGTCAAAATTCCATCCAATAGCGGGAGCCTAGATTAGAACGTAAACGCTCGCAAAGCGCGTCTCGTCTCAAGAAGGCGTTCTTCTTTGCCTGACTTCAGGGCTTTTGAATAAGGCTGACGACCGTGCACGCCGGAGGCGGGTAGAGCCTTGCTAACAAGAAGTCAGACATCCTGCAAGGGCTAGCTCAGCTGGTCCTTGCCTTTCACTTCCCTCGTCTCTCTACTGTCATCGTCAGGCATCGATCGAGATGGAGTGAACTCGTAAGTCGATGCTCACTGTTGCCACTGTATGGGTAAGAGGACAGGTTGATACCCCATTCATAGTGTCTGAATCAAGCAGTCGATAGCAGAGGTGTCATAAAATGGTCCTGTCTCTACAAAGGACAAGCCATCTAAAGATATCAGCAGGAAATGATGAGGACTGTCGTGAGGATGTTTCTATCCAATGCCTTGCTTATTCCTCCATGAAACTAAGCCAAATCGGTGGGCTATCGTGCTCGGAGGCTCGGAGGCTCGAAGCTCCAGCTCAAGCCGCCATGGTAGCGGCTACCGGCGGTGAACAAAAATTTTGAAGAAGATCTCGACTGCCATCTCCACTCTAAAGCCTTCGGTGAAAACTTGGGCAAAAATCAAAGAAAAACAAAAGGAAAATCCAAGCAAAATGAGGAACAGAGTCACTCTCTTGGCGTCCTCCAAGCCAATATCTTTTAAAGCGAGACGGTGAGCTGGGGGAAGAGTGAAGTAAATTTTTCTAAAGTCAGAGGACAACATGGGAGTCGTTGAAATCATAACCATATCATAACATTCATCACCAGCCAGATCGCCTGCTTATCTGGAAAAAGAGAGAGAGAAATTGGGCTAAAGTACACAGTGCACATCACCGTGACCTAGGGTATCCGCAAGGCAAAAAGAACATGCCCAACGCTACTCGAGAATAAGGAAGAGCCTCACAACAGCCAGGACAGGAAAGTCCTATAAAACCAGTTTCCCTGCTTACTGCCCCTCATCGCAGCTTGATGCGCCAAGAACTCCTCCTCCTCGCGATCGATGACGTCTTTGCCGGTGTAGAAGTCCGCTTCGTGCGGCCGGATGCCTTTGCTCTTCTTGAAGATCTTATAACCGAAGATCATGCTGTTTTATCATGTCAGCCATGGAACACCAAATAGGGGAGAGTGAGAAAGAGGAGGGGTTGTGGGCTTACATAATATATAGCGGAATACCTAGGTAACCGGTGATGAAATTCTTGTAATCGAAGTTCCCGTAGGCTTTGTCATAGGTAAAGACGTTGAAGTTCTTTGTGAAGGCGATGATGATGCAGAAGAACAGCGCGATATACGATCCGACGATGCCGAACGGAGCTGTGTATGGCATCTTCTCCTTCGTCAACCCCTGAGCCTTGCGCGCCCGGACGAAAAAGATATGCGTCACGAGAATCGAAATCCAGGTCAGAAGCCCGAAGATGGTGACCAAATTAACAAAGTAGCCGAAAACGACCTTGGAGTCATCGCTGACGTTCATGAATGCCAAACAGCAGAACAGCGAGGAAATTCCGAGGGCAGCGACAGGAACACCGCGCTTATCCGTATAGGCGAAGATCTTGGGCGCGTTGCCGTCGACGGCCAAGCCGTATATGGTGCGGGACGCGATGTAGAGATCAGAGTTGGAGGCGCTGAAGGTAAAAAGCAGGATGCAGCCGTTCAGAATACCGGGGAGTTTCTCGATGCCGGCGTTCTTGATGGCGACGACGAAGGGGGAGGCGGAGGCTTTAGTTCCTTGCTTGGTGGCGAAGATCAGGTCCCCGTCGTTGTAGGGCACGAGCATGCCCAAGAGGAGCACGCTGAAGACGTAGAAGAACAAGATCCGGTAGAAGGTGAGCTTGATGGCACGAGGGATGGTCTTACGGGGGTTTTGGGCCTCTCCAACTGTCACACCGACCAACTCGGTTCCGAGATAGGCGAATACGGCTGTGATCATGGAGCTCCAGAAACCGAGGAATTTGCCGGTTTCTCCTTGGGCGATGTACGGCTTGAAAGCTCCGGGGTTCTTGTAGTAGCGGAAACCAGTTCGGTCGTGGGTGGGTCCACCTCCGAGCATGAGGATGAAGCAGAGCAAAATCAAGGCCACAACGACGATGACTTTCAAACTGCTGAGCCAGAATTCGAATTCACCGAAGAATTTGATGCCGAAGTAGTTGATGCAAATGATCACAACCAGGAACACGGCTATGAAGACTCCGGGATTGACTTTGTCCGATGGACACCAATATTGGATGACGAGAGAGGCCGCAGTAAGTTGGTTGGGAGTCTTATTAGTGACCTGTTAGCTCGAAATTCCCCGCTGTAAGAGTAGAATATGGGATAGTGAAATCCAGCTGAAGAGAATACACCTGGCCCTACATACCGTAATGATATATTTGAACCAATAAGTCCATCCCAACGCGAAACCCAGAGCCGGATCAACAAAACGAGTAGCGTAGCCTGCGAAACCACTGGAGTGCGGAAGCCAAGCGGCCATTTCACCGATTCCGCACATGACGATGTACACCAGAAGACCAACGAGAGTATACGAGATCAAGATTGACCCAGGCCTGACTTCCGTTAATAATCAAGTACCAGGAATGGAATATCCAAACTTACCCTGCCTTAGCAAGCGCAGCGCCTGTTCCAATAATGAGGCCAGTTCCAATCGCACCGCCAATGGCAATCATAGTGATATGACGCGCCTTGAGCCCACGGTGAAGATGCGAATGGTCAGCATTTTCGATGACGCCGTCCTCGTGGGAAGGGTATGTGGTCGCTCCAGCCTGATACTCGGTCTTCCCGATATCCTTCTCGCCATAAGGACTGCTATCGCCGGAGGACTCCCGGGAGCTCCTCTTGAAAATCGCCATATTCTCTCTAAGGTCGAATTTACACACACACACACATACACACACACACTCTCTCTCTCTCTCTCTCTCTCTTTCTCACTTTGCGGATGGGGTAAATTGGAGAAGAAAAGATTGTGTGGGTAAGGGAGGGTCTCTATCTATAAGAACCTGGCGAGGTTGGTCTAGTGATTAGTCCGTTTCCCCGGAAAGGCGCTGGAAAGTTGACCGGTGGTTTGAAAGCAGGCCAATCGATGCTTGGTGTAAGGCTTAGTCGAGCGCCAACCGGCTAGGCCGTGATAGCCACTGATAGTCACTCGAACGACGTACCCCCAAGTGATGCCAAGCTAGATAGCAGGCAGAAAAATGAGGGAGGGTGAATGGAAAAACAGCCTGACAACCTTACAGCCGCAAGTAACATAGCAAGCAAGGAGGCGGAGTTATATGTAGCAGCACATGATTGTTTCTAAAGTAGGGTGCGACCGGCAACAAAGCCTTCTGGGAGCAGCTCGCGTGCCACCGAGGGAGGGGGATTGTAAATTGACCTGCTGCGTTGGGGCAGTTGACCTTAGAGGCGCACGCTGCACCCAAGGAATACGATCAAAGTGTGTGTTTGGCCGACGTGGAACAGCAGTTGGCCAAGCCGTGCTAGATGTGCCTGATCACCGTTTCGCTGCCACTTGCTGATAAGAGAGGAGGGAGGCGAGGTGGAGGCGAGGTGGAGGCGAGGTGGAGGCTTTTCTCTTTCGTACCCCAAGGATAACAGACATTTCAAACTAGTCTAACTACGCTGTCGCTGTAATTTCATACAAACATGAGGGAGACAGAGAAAAACATTCTTCATAGAGTCTCAGGTATATATTGAAATGAAATTATCTTTATTGTTGTTGTGGTTGTTGTGGTTGTTGTTATTGTTGTTGTTGTTATGGTTGTTTGGGGTTGTTGGTGTTATTGGATATTCGTCCCAATAACGAGGCTAGGGGAGAGAAGACTGCAAGGGAAGGGTTTGTTCTGTGCACTATCCACCTTACCCCCCCTCGGGTAAAGCCCCAAGTCCATCGGTTCTCCCCGACACTCCATTAAACCCTTTCAGCTTAGTATTCACCATTCAGACGAACCTGGGGAATCCGAGGTTCGTAGCTAGAAAGGTCTCGATGTTGTTTCCGAATTAAAGTCCAA
>ML994010.1:0-64374 GCA_010093945.1 Delitschia confertaspora ATCC 74209 | reverse complement strand
AAGAAAAGGATTAGAGAAGAAGGAGGAAGGGGTGGGCAGCAAGTCTTGGGTAGATATCCTCCGCGCACTAGTGACTAAGCGACTCAAGAGAGTTGCTGACAACTCACGTGTTCATCATTCACTACGCAGTGGTTCGACCTACCCGACACAATCCACCCAACCTATACAAGCATGTGAGCCGTCACAATTATGGATAGACTAAGAAGCTGGTTCGAGCAGTGACAATAACCTATACCTACCCTTTGGTAGTCTTGCTGCTCATTCCCTTTATGGAGACTTTCCTAGCAACGTATTCATTCTAGAGCTAGAGCAAAATGAGGAGCAAAAGAGTAAAAATGATATACAACAGCCAGGATTCTCACGTGGTCACCTACAGCAATACTAGCTAGCCGGTTAGGAGCTTAAGTACAGCTGATCAGACGGGAAGCCCTATTTTCTCCTACCTATGGTCGTATATATTATGTAATTCTGTTTCTTCCTAATTTAAAGCAGAGTATATGTAAGTGACAAAGGCCGTCGGACACTTTTTCCCCTTCAAAGGCTCGATCACGTACTACGTTGGTGTTCTACCAAGCTCGTCGATCGTTTGAAAAATAATATCTTGAAACAAACCTGGAATTATCGTGCAGCCAATTAAGAGTCTCAAGATTTTCGAATGGGTAGAACTGCAATTGTGAGGTTGTACCAAGAGGGCTAGAGATCATTTGTCGACAGATATCGAGCAAATCATTACCAGTGAGTGGTATACAGGCCCTATATTATCAAAAGTACTGTTAATTTATTCCAGTTCTAACATCGGCATCCTTTATCCAAAAAAGAAAAGTGGAACGTCTGCTATATACTATTAAACATGCATACAATCAAAGTCAAAGCTGCCCTGGCTCGCACCTTTTTATGCTCTTATATGTATCAAGACAAACAATATTCCCCCTGGTCAGCTCTATCACCACTCTTGCTCCAACAGCGCTACGTTATTCCATCTAGGCGATGTCTCTAATCCTGGAGCTGCTAGAATGAAGGCCGAACTGGAGGTAGTAAAAGTGGAAAGGCTAACGGAAAGCAGGAAGACAAGGGGTAAAGTTCAATTTAAGATAGAGTTGAATTTAGCATATGTCTTAGGGCACCCGCCTTCCACTCTATCTTAGAATACCCATGTATTATTCATCAGTAGCTCCTCACTGAAGTGAGCCTCTCCTGGTTCCACTTGTGACCGCTTTTGTACATTTTGTTGCCATCCTTGCTCATCTTTATAGCCTTGATTATGAACAGTTTCCCAATCCTTCCAAATTTATTATTATCAGATTTGAGCATTTTACTGTTTCCGAACATCAGTTTCTATATTTCATCGGGATGCTTATTGACAGCACTGCCAGCTGGCTTCTAGGTGCGCTATGATTCCCTATTATTTTTTCTTTACATAGTGAACCTCTGCCTATTCAAAAGATATGTAAGCGAGACAAACGTTTTCGTTGGTAATAAGAGTTTTATCACAGAAACAGCACAAATAACCAACAATATTCGAGGCAAAATATCAACTCAAATTGTGCCAAATGCTGATGCAAAAAAATATATATACAAATCGAATCATAACAGTCATAGCATCGATGCGAGACCCGTCATCCCATCCAAGGGCCTTTTCCAGTCCCGGAAGTTTTCCCTCCCTTCAAATCTCAAAGCGCTAAACCCAGACCAAAGAGAGTGGTTGCGCAAGACACGCTATTGCGCTTGCACAGCTCAAGCAGTGAAATCTCTAGCATGGCTCCTCTTGCTCGTGATCGCAACAGCCGCAATCTTAGGTCCTGGAGCGTCCTCGATCAGCTTGTCGGCCTCATGCCAGTACAAATCCCACTTAAGCAGCTCATCATTAGATTTGTACAGTTCAGTGCCCAACTTGCCCTCTGGCACCGACGAACCCGAACCCCCAGTAACCTCGATGTTGAAAGCCTGGGGCCAGAACTGGCGGTTCTTAACATCGCCGTTGTTGTGGATAGAAGCAACCTCCGTGCGGAGTACATAGTTGCCGCTGGGGATGGCTTTGGGGATAGTGACAGTCTGCTTATTACCGTTCTTGTAGAAGATTTCATCAGTGCCCCAGTAACCGGTTGATTCTTTAGGACCGGCGTTGGCGTAACGCGTGCCTTCGGGGTAGGAGATGAGAGACGACTGATGGATCTTGAAGAACTTCAACTGAGTCTTATCGACCTTGCTGCAATCACCATTGCAGGGAGCGAGATATGTGGCAGTCCATCCGTGATGGCTGCAGTCCCATCCAACCTCCCCAGCCTGACACTCCCCCTTATGGTGCCACTTGAAAGTGACGGTCGAGCCAGCAGGTGCCTTAGCGGTGAACTTGGAGGGAGAGGCGTCCTTGTGGGCGATGATATCGGGCGTATTGATGGCGTCACCCATGATAGGTTGGTAACCCCAGCCCTGGTTGGTGCACCAGGCAGGGGATTGGGAGGAGCATTCGGCTTTGGAGGCACCGTAGAAGCCTTTATAAGATTTGCCGCCGATCTCAACTTCATCGACGGCAGTGTGGGCAGAGACGAGGGCCGCGAAGAGGGCCGCGGTGGTGAAGGTCTTGGGGAACATTTTGAAACGTGGATTGATTTAACTGAGTTTTTGGAGAAAGTTTCCCGAACTGAACGATTCCGGTTGTAAATGGGGGGAGTGAATGTGTGTGGTAGTGATTGGATAGCTTCCAGAGCTAGAAAATGAGTGTCTTTGTCAAAAGGACAGATGAAAGAATGGCTGAGCTTGCTTGAGCTTGAGGCGAGAAAAAAGATGGGATGAAGGAGAGGAAGGAGAGAGGAAAAGGGCTTTTGTAGTCTTCTAATATTACAAAGGCATGGTTGTGGAGAAACGATTTCAGCAGGCTCCGGCTGACGAACCACCTGGCGGGGGCGTCGCGCCCGAGGTTTGTTTCCACAATTTTTGACATCTGACTGGGCACTGCGACGGCAGAGCAACATAAGCCAACAATTTACAAAGTTGGTACAGAGTTGGTACAAAGTCTTAGCCACGTGCTAGACCAACTGGGGAAACGTGCTTATTGATAGTCTCATGAGGTAATTCGAAGGATGATCCCAAGGCGCACTGTGTGGCCAACGCAGACACTCCTTCATTTCCCAGTCTTCCCCTGATCAGCTACCGCGCCATGGTGTGCCAATCTGGCTCTCAAGCCTATAGAAACAGGTATCTTTGTCTTGTTGTTCGACTCTTAGAAGTTAGATGTTGGAAGAAAGCTTGCAATCCAGAATCCAGGTCCCAGGAACGCGCCCTTGGCAAGCGGGGTCGGTGCGGTCCGGGTTCTTTGCCGGCGCCTCCGTAAAGCGTCGCGTGTTTCAGCCTGCAGCCTTAACGAAATACTATCGGTAATGAACGCATAAAATGAATGCAGTCCTCTCTCAACAACATTTGACCTGCACGCCTATAGTATCGAGAAGGAAGGAGACACAAATTGCTTTGCCAGATGATTTGGGCTCCCCTCTATCGCTCTTCTCGTCGGCGACGTCACAGCAGAACCTGTGACCTGAACAGCAGGACCACGACCAACTGCAGCGTACTAGCTTGTAAGTTTGCAATGATTCCGCCGTACGAGGCGCAGCAGCCTTTCAAAATAGTGTCTACGAAGTAGAGTGAGGCGGAAGTTGGGGAGGTGGAATGTGTCCAATAAGAGACGCAATTCAGGCTCCCTCAAGTCAAAAAAAGAACGCAGCTGTGCCCACATGTACGAACCGTTCATTCCATCAACGTAATGTTGGAATTATTCCTTAGCGTACATTGGTGCTAAGCCATAAGCATGAACGGCCATTGCTATATATGTACGTTGAAATGAAGGTTACGGATTTCCCCCTTCATGCAGCTTCCTGTGGTAGTCATCGGGCTCCCATTCTGTTACTTTGAAGTCCGCTTTGAGAACTTATATCCCAACCTTGTTAGCTTTACGCAAGAACGCGCACGAGACGATGATACATTTGTAGCAAAATCAGCTCAAGAACAGGTTCTCCTTGGGCACTCACAGCACCCAAATACCTATTTTCCAATGAAAACAAAAGGTGACTGAATATCAGGGCATGACATATGAAGAGTGAATAAGCCATATTACGTATAGTGTTTGAGCGGTCCCTAGTAGCTGAATTCCAGCTCTTTAGTTAAGATGCTAATCTATAATCAAGATGAAGAGAAAAAAGAGTATTGCAGCACTGAGTTTCCGGGTAGGGTTTTGCTTGCGCGTATCAACTGGTGCGTGCATGCCAGTTCTAGTGCAGCCGCTGGTATTGGGCATAGCCCGTTACAGCCGCCATACCTACTATAAACGACTTGATGATAGAGCACGCCATCTGCGGCAGACACAGTTCGTGTAGGCCATAGGGGGGTGACTGTCGTATTATATTAAACAACGCTTGCAGGCTTGCTAAGAATCACCTATTCGAATAATTTTCATTTATTCTCTACATATTCACTCATAATATTGTGTAAATGAATATCGGAATAATATATAAGATTTCTTGGCAGATTAGTCGGTCGAGTGAATTACATGTCTATTCTTACAGAAGTAACCCAGGACGATCTCCGGCAGTCTCCCATACTACCACTTTCACCAATGAGCCTAGCACTTCCATCATCAGCGATCGTCATACGGACCCAAGGCTTGAGGCACTCCAAACTTTAAATATGCTCATCGTATATTGTGTCTAGTTTATCTGTCTTCGTGCTAAGTTAGTACACCTACTAAGAAGATACAAAAGCAGTGTTTCCTGGAGCTGCATTTTCGTTAGTCTCACTGATAGTGACCAACCTTTGGCGCAATATGGCTTAGCTCGTTTCCAGTTCTGGTGCAAAGGAAGAGGTATAAAGAAAAAAAGACTTAGGTGATTAACAATCCGCTGGTTTGCTACATTACGAGCTTGGGTACCTAATTCAATCCAACGCCTAAGCTCATACACTCTCCTTCAACTCTGGTGTCATATCTACAAGTTTCCAGGAAGTCCAAGATATAGAAACTTATCCGGACTTTCGGGAGGTGGATGGTAGATCGAATGTGCAGAATTCTTCTGCCAAGCGAAGCATAGTTAATAGAGGAGCCCCAGGAAGTTATGTTCGCGCTGGAATTAAGTTGGGCAGGGCTTGTTGAAATGGCAATCTCGCTATGCGAGAATCTTCTAGTAGGTTTGCCAAACTACGTAACGACAACTTTACATACATTTCTATATGTTTCTGCACCTTCCCTGAGTCCTGCAATCACATGATTTCATGTATATATGTTTGTCGCACCTTAACCTGCAGACATAACAATCAATTCACTCATTTCAAAGACAATATCCTTGAACACTTCCGTTCTGCCAAATACAACCTTCATCAGGGCGGAATTTATGGTTCTTGTTCTTCGTGTTCTCGATATAATGTTGGCACTGGTGATGATATGGTGGTAGTGGTGGTGCTGCTGGTCTCGGTTATTCCTGTCCCAGTTCGCCCGTCTCGGTTCTCGTTTCTCTGTTCAACAGACTTATGAGGCTCTACCAAAGATATAATCCGCAGTTGTACTTTGGTTTCTTCGTTCCTCCTCAAACTTTCAATGCTCCTCCAGTGACGAGCCTCCTGTTGGAATGGCAATCTCGCTCTACTAGACTCTTCTAACAGATCCGCTAAGCCACGTGACAACTACACTACACGTCATACATAATGCCATGCACTTCTATATCTCAATGAATCAATTCAGTCTTAAGACAATATTTATGAGCACTTCCGTTCTGGCAAACATAACCTTCATTACCTCCCTGGAGAGGAACTAGTGGTGTCAACATATCCTCATTGGCTATATATAATAAAGACAATTCACTTATGTTGACTTCACTTTGCAGTGGCCTTCCTAGGGAAGTATTAATTGGCTCGGAGTAAAAGAGGCCAATAAGTGGGCCTCGATATCGTTGCGCGTTACACAGCTAAGCCAGCGGATGTTGTTGAGGCGGGTCGCTATGGTGTTGGCAGAACATATTACAGAGAACTAGAAAAGTGGACGCAAGCAACGATCTGGTGTGCTTTTAACATATCTCGAAGCCCATGAAGCACCTTCACCCTGGTGTCGTCGTTCGTCGTCGGCTGCACCTATTTTTGCATTAGACTTGGCGCGCTTTGCTCTGCCTCTTACCCACTTATCGTCATACTTTACTAGAGAAAGCAAGGTGCCTGCTCTAACTGTACATGTGCGAAGACTTAGAGATTAGAAAATTTAAGAAGACGGATGCGAAGAGGAGGAGCCAGGCTGATATGCCAAGGCGAGACTAGTCGTTGAATCTGCCTACATGCCGAGCTCTATCTGTGGGAGACTGGCTTATTATAGAACAGGCGTACTGATCTTGTCAGGTGTCTGGTAGACAAGCGAGCTTTTCTTTGTTGAGCATGGAATTGGACAATAGATAAGCAGCTCTCATAGATCGCTTCTGAACTGGAAAAAGTGCACTATAGTAAGAATCACAGATGAAACCGAGCACATCAAAGAAAATCTGTAAGCCGAGACGGCATATGGTAGGAGCAACTTGCTGCTGACTCAGCACACAATACATGTATATATACTCAACACAGAACATGATCACGAGAATAATACAGCCTGTTCACTACCCCAGTATTCACCTCATTCTGCTTACAAAATCATATGGCCTGGGTAGTAGCCGTAGTAATCATCGCCATGGCGGTATTCCTCCTGCATGGAGCGATTGTCTTGCTGAGTCTTCTAGACCAGAAGGACATACAGCTAGGAATGATCACCATGTTTACACACCGTCCTCGTAGTCTTCATGCCTTGAAACACGACGAATCCAGGAATGGGTAATTGCACATGTGTACTGGCAGGTTGGTTTTGATAGAGTCCGCACCGTATGACATTGAGGGCAGCTCTGACATATGATGTGTTACACTGCTCATCCAAACTGGCCAATGCAGCAGATGAATACAATTCCGCAGGTCCATGCTCCGAGCAGCCATGTGCCGTGTGATTTGCTTTGGAAAGGGCGACTTTGATATGTTTCCACCCAGTGGTTCCGTGGCGCAGTCAGAGATGTTTAGCGGACCGAACCGAAATGACTGTACGGAAACGATACGTTCGCCGTTCTGGGCCACCGGTCGAGCTACGGCTAGCGCGGACGTCTATCCCTATGGTGTATAACTTTATTTTTGTCCCTGACCATCGGCTGGGTGGGGTGGTGAGACAAAACTGGACTGCACCATCACACAATGGTCAAGGAACGGCCCCGTAACGAACGTGATGGCTTGTTTCTTGTGCATTTGTGAGGGAGGACGTAAAACAGTTCATTGCATAGGAAATTAACGTTTAAAGCCTCATTCGTTAAATGAAGAAAAGATGTCATCATCCATGTATAATCGACCTTGCGCCGTTCGCATGTAGAGGAAACGCCTCTAGAGGAAGCTTGTACTCCTCGAGTCTCATTATTTGTTTGCTGGAGAGAAGTAGACATGTTGAGGTCGCTCTCATCGGCAAAGTGCAGGTGCATGGCGCATTCTAGCCCGGAATGAGCATTGTGCTGGGTGGGACTCTTCGACGACAACAGTCCCTGGAATTAACGTTTCCTGGGCGGAATCATCCTCCCGAACACGATCGAAGATTTCGGGCGTCATATAGATAGTACGAAACGTATATTGTAAGTCTTAAGTGAGGGAGAGACAATATGGATCGGAAATGTATATATTGCGTGTATCGTTGTGCATTGTGGTGTCCTCTTGTCTTGTTGACTATGAGGGGTATTAAATATATGGACATGGAGCCGAGGCTCATGTGGTCCTCCAAGCTAACATATATCTAAGATCAGCGGTAGGTGTTGGCGTTGGCGTTGGCGTTGGTGGAGTTTCTGTGCAGTGGTGAGATGCTGTACGAGACGCTGCAGGTGCACTGCGGGGAAGGCGGGGATTGCTAACATGAAGGATATCAAACACCAAAGAAGACACTATGGCTTCCCACAAATCGGAGAGAAACTCGGGACTGATTTCAAGCCGGTGGCCAGAATGGCGAACGGACCGTACAAGACCGAACGGCAGAATATTTTATCGAACGGTCCGGTGAACAAGCCTGCTCGGCCAGGCCACGTAGCAGAAGAAACTGCAGATAAGACAGTCCATTTTGAGCTCACTAGATAGCTTTGATTGTTGGTAAACTGACTCTTTGAAACCCGGGAGGGCGCTTATGTAATGGGCTACGGCTCGGGCGTATTGCACTCAGGCGTGGGAAGCCTTTGTCGCGTGTCTTTCTTCATTCGACAAACCGGAATAAACATCAGATCCCATGGCAGATCTCTGCCGGAATTGAGAGTTCTAGCCTTCCTCCGACTGAATATCATAGATAGATCGCAAAGCAACTCCATAGACTCTAGCAATACAAACTCTGTTATAACCTGTACGTACCCTTTCAGCAGCCTTGCTGCTCAATCTCCCTTACACGGCAAGTTTCCCAGATCTCGATGCTATTTAGCAGGTCACTGTTCCCGCGCGGCGACTTGTAACTCGTGGGGCAAACGGTTTTCTTTGTTCGCTTGCTTTGCGCAGATGAACCTTTGCAGATAGCAGTATACGCTTCACAAAGGTTGTATGGTTACCCTATACTTTGCATATGTTGTCTCATGCATCTAATAGAAGCACGTCTTCCCGAAACCGTCGCTGCTAAAAGACTTTTTCTTCACGGCCCGCGCCTGCTCTTCCGCATCGATTCACCCCTGGATTTGACCCCTGTGACGTGTCATTTCTTACAAATTAGGTGCGGGTTGCCTAGTAAGTACCGTTTGACTATTTCAAAATTCTAACAGCGAAACCTCTGATATGGGTTCCCTAATAGCATGTATTGGATCCTCACTGGTCGATTTTCATGATGGCTCCGCGCTGACGGCTCTGCAGAGTGGGACGTGCCAATCTGCTTGTCCCTCTTTATTGCATTTTCGATCAAGCGTGTGCAATATATGCCAATGGGTTGACGATTCGTTTACTATTTTTGTAATTACCGTATGGTTTACTGGCACCTACGAAACATCATCATGGAACGTGCTAGACGGCTTAGATCGGAACAATACCTTATTATATACCTGTGTCCCGTATGCATCTCTGCAGAAATATTTCGGCAATACCTTTCCAAGGCGCCTTATTTGAACGAATCGTGCTCGTACAGAGCATATCTGAATGGGGGCCTCTTCTGCCCAAGGAACTGCAATCTGAGCTGTGAGCGGGGCCATAATTGCTTTTATTGTCACAGCCTTGCTGATAGGACGAATATTTGGGTAGCATCATACAATATCCGCCTCGCCTTGTTTCTTGCCTAATTAGGGATCGAGGGCTTTGTGAGTGACGAATAAAGGATAATGAATGATATGCGAGCAGACGAGCACCTGCACAGGATTTATTGTACAAGGGGTTACTCATAATTGGAAAAAGCAAAGAGAACAACAGAGCCAGTCATGTCCAGGAGTTAGAACTTTGGGATCTTCCAGGTGTAAAAGAAAGCAGCATCCTTTACTCCCACAACTGACCCCCGCTTCAAGTATATAGGTGAGCATGTCACAAAAGAATTCTGATTATATCTTGCAGTCATCCGGGTGTCTTTTCTATAAAATTTGCGGAAAAGAGAGGAAGGACGCCAGCATTATCTCATCCAGAATTTTGTGTGCATTACAGTATTAAGACATAAGTCTGACAACGTTTGCTATATATTCAGCTTTGAGCTCCCGGTGGTGTGCTCATACCTATCAGGAAGAGAAGAATAATATCTATCCACTTGGATTCCTAACCTGGTAAGTTAATATTTTCCTAAGTATTCGAGGACACCAACCAGAGTCAAAGCTTTTAACAGGCCGTCTCAAGAGGAAGAGCCCCGTAAATACTTCCTTGAAGACAAAGTTGCCACACACTTTTGATGACTAACTCTACCTTAGGCTCCTTCTCTCCCGTGTGGCAGCTAAGAACCCTTTGTTTTATTGGATCTGTTTCTCTCTGCACAATGATTGTTCTCTCCGAACCGCTACTGGGTCTCACTGCTCAACAATTCCTTCTCATCGTTTCCCCTGCCATTGCAGTAGGGTACACCATTCTATGGACACTCTACGCCGTAACATTGCATCCTCTTGCTAAAGTACCTGGCCCCTTCTGGGCCTCCGTTACTCGAATATGGTATATGTATAGAATCTACGTAGGTATGCATCAGTCAACTGATATATCGAAAATTACCTATAGGATTAAACATGGGCTCATTCAGAACAGGTGATATGGACATAGTTCAGCGACGCCTCCACAAAAAGTACGGTCCGCTGGTCCGGATAGCCCCCAACGAAGTGTCTTCATCGGATCCCGCCGATATTCCGAAGATTTATCGAAGTCAGGGGCCTTTGATAAAGACAGATTTTTATACGACATGGGGAAGCAAGTCTATTTCTACCCAACCGGATCAGTTTACTTGTATCGATGAACAGGAGCATACTAGATATCGGAAAATTGTGCTTCCAGTATACTCTCTTGCCAATGTTTTAAAACTTGAGGACTATGTTGCAAACTGCACCAGGATGTTTATTCAGCGAATGCACGAGTTTGTCGACAACGACCAGGAGGTCGATCTTGGAGAGTGGCTGCTCATGTAAGTCCCATCTGAAATTTGGAATACTTTATAGTGTGCTGAATATACAGGTATGCATATGACGTCGTCGGCGAGCTCTTTTTTGGGAAGATGTTCGGCTTCATGCAGAATGCTTGTGATTATGGACAATTGATTGCTACCAATAACATACTAGTACCCCTTCTATGCATTTCTGGGACAGGACCAGCTTACTATCGGCCACTGATCATGGGGTCCGCTGTTGTGTTTCCCCCAGTCCAGAGAGCGTGTCGGTCAGTAAACGAGATCATCAAAGCAACAAAAATTCTTGTTACTCATAAAAAGAAAGAGATGAGCCAAGGAATAGAAGACCGAGTCTCCTTCTTTCAGCAGCTCATGAAAATTGTCAGTGAGAAAGGGGAGAAACTCAATTTCACAGAAAACGAAGTTACTCTAGAGTCATGGGTCTTCATGTATGTGCTCCTGTTTGATCCTCATTTATTACATGCTTCCTGAGCAGTTAAACGGCGGCTTCGTATCCTAACAAATCCAACTTTATAGGCTCGCGGGCTCTGATACTACTGCCATCGCACTGCGCGCGTGTTTCTATTACCTCATGAAGAACCCTTCGGCTCTTATGAAGTGCTACGCGGAAATTGATTCGGTTTCCAGCTCATTAAGTTCACCAGTCAGATATACGGAGTCCCTGAAGCAGCTGCCCTTCACATGCGCAAGCATCAAAGAAGCCATGCGACTCTTCCCCAGTGTAGCGCTCAGTATGCAAAGATATGCGCCTGCCGAAGGTGTAGAGCTCTGTGGTATTTTCATTCCTAAGGGATGGCGCGTCGGAATAAATCCTGCTGTCGTTCACTACGACAAAGGCCTCTTTGGCGAAGACGCCGAACTCTTCAGGCCAGATAGGTGGCTTGTCAGCGAGGAGAGGACAAAGCAAATGGAAAAGGCAATGCTTATCTTTGGTGCGGGTACAAGGACCTGTCTTGGCAAGAACGTGAGTTTATTCTCGTCATTCTCTGTAAGGTTTTCCAAGTCTAACAGTTCCAGGTTTCACTTGCTGAGATTTACACCTTGGTTCCAGAGGTTCTACGCACTTTTAGGATGGAGATGGCACATGACAGGCCATGGACGACGAGCAACCGTTGGTTCAATAAGCAGAGTGATATAATTGTGAAGATCAAGCACAGACGCTAGGGAACGGTGCAAAGTATATTGTGATAAAGGGTATTTGGAATCGGACAGCAACAGCAGCTTCTCGGTATTGTTTGAGAATCAGGATACCTCACTGATCTACTGCTATACAGAGTGAAACATCTTCTCTCCTGTGAATATAACTCTAGGTTTATCACCACATTTAAGGATGCGTTGAATAGTTCTTGGTTACATCGCAATTTGGATTCATGATTACATGCCATAGCCATCTACAACCGCTATGGGAGACTTTCATCCACGCGACATGTGCATGGTCAGCCGTGTAGTGCCGAGGCCCTGCATCACTCTCTTATATTTTTTAGTTTCTACTATTCCCAATAAATGATGGTTTTCTTCTTTTTAGCTGTAATTGAAGGATAAAAGCGAGAAGCAAGGATTAGAGAAAGCAATGTAGTAAAGTGAATAAAGAAATGCCTAGATACCGGCCTCCCTCATCGCCGCCAATCGAGTATGAGCTCTCCATTTCAAAATTGGTGAGGTTCGCGCTACCATCGTGCTCACTCAGTAATTTGGGAACGATGTCGGTCATATGTGATGGCACAAACTTCTCAGATATTGCGCTTTGCTGGAGCCTTAATTGGATATGAACTGCTTGTGGCCGTATGTAGGTTAAAAAGCTTGTTTTGTCCCAGGTAATTGAACCTTTTATGCATTAACATGTAAACCTCTTCTGATTTTCGGTGAATTTTGATTTCTCGCGTTTTGACTTTATTGGTATGAGAGAAGTGTCTTCTATCCTACCCTGTAAGTTGAGATTGAGGTAAATGCTATTTCTTCCAAAAAATTTGGCCACATGTATCACTGTATACGGTCCTACATCATTTGTTACTTCAATTACCTTCTTCTTGCTACGCTTGAAACAGATATGATCTTGATCTAATTGGGCCTTCAGCTCAGCTTGAGATATACGTCTGCAGATAGCCAGTTTGATCCAATATCGGGAACATAAAGAACATCTGAAAGAAGCATTGATGATCTATCTTCGCATACAAAATTGGCAGTACCCTTTTGATGTGTATGCATAACTCTTCCTTCAACGCGTATAAGCCTACGAGGGACAGGTTTTAACTCTCTAAAGAGATTGCGTTAGTTAGACATGTATGAGAAGGCGCCTTCTTTTCGGCGTCCATCATGGACTTGTTGGGTCTAAATGAAGATTGATGAACTGTTTTATCCTAGATCTTCTTTTGATCATGCCTACGACCAGACTTCAGGAATGGGGCATTTCGAAGAAAGTGCTATTTATCGCAGAGGTGGCAGGTATAAATGAACGCCGTGTTATCAGAGCTATAGTCCAATTCTTGACGGCCCGAGCGTTGAGATGGAATGCATCTTCCACCGGACGTTTAGGCTCTAAATGAGGCGTGGCCATGTTATTCCGATTAAAGCTCAGTATACTTGGCTTTCAGGGTCCGGAGTCTCTTATCGACAATTAAAGGAATGTTGCGCATTGAGAGTGTTAACTGTGACTGTAAGCCGAGACAGCACATTGTTGGGGTAATCTACGCCAACTTGGCACTAAATTCATGTATATATACTTCATACTTCATCATGGTCAACAATTCAGTCGAAAAATACAGTCCTGTACACTTTCAAACCGTTTAAAGCCTCACAGTCGCGTCGTGCAGTCTTTCCGTCCATTAGCCGTTGTAAGGCTGAAAGACTGACATTGTATAGCTTAATAGCGTATCGTTTAGGCAAATGCGCATCTTGTTTGATAGTTTGTATAGCTAGTTGTATCCTAGCTTCCTGTGAATAGATTTACGCCTACTCCCATCCACTCAAGGGTCATGTCTCCACTCCGACGTACCATATCGCAGAGCCCATCTGCTTATATCAACTTTTAACGGCGGCACTACGACCGCAGGATAGCCTCGGTAAAATAACAGTAGAAGGAGCCTTCCAATTTTGTGTAAATACGAAGCCGGATCAGTAGTTCGAAAGCACCCTGGAATTGATACTGTCTGTGCTCGTTTTCAACTAGATTAGCACAATTTTCTCTGGCTCCGTGAAACATTCCAGGAATTGATTTATTTCTCGGATGGAATGGATCATAAAAGCGACGAAGCGGATCACACAGACACGCTTAGCCAGGCTATGATGCCCTGTGAGCCGATTCAGATGACTTTCATTGTACCGCAGCAACCGGAAGCGGTGGGTGTATCCGGTATGCCATTATATCAGTTGGAGTATTGAAGGCCATCCGTCCGTCATGGGATCATTGAGGTCGTCTTTGTAAGGAAAAGGGTTTTTTTTTGGAGAGCCAGAATGTAAAGCTGCTTGCAAGCCCGGCGGAAATTGTGAGGAGTACGAAGGTAAAATTGGAGCGTACGATTACGACAGATACTATGAAAAGTGACTCAAGTGCAAGTGTGGGTAGTAGAGGGTTTCCAGGGGCATGTTCGGTCCAGTCAATTCAAATGTGTAGTTAATCAATGGCCACACTTTCTTACGTGTAGTATGCCACCGAATGAATTTATAATTTGTGGCCAAACCAATGAAGTTATGGAATATGACCATTGAAATCATTTTAACCGCGAAATAGCAATGTTAGGCTCGCATTATTACCATTCAAATCCAAGCTTAGTGAATTCCAGAGTCATCATATTAATACTTTAACCAGATTGAACGAGAGAAACCCAAATTCTCCTTCGATAGGTGACTTCGCTGCTTGTGGATAGATCCGCGCCGGCCCCGACCATGTAAAGAATGCCGCAACCCACAGAAATTCAACCACCTTCGAAAAAGCATTTGGAACTGTAAGCAGAGACGGCATATGGTAGAAGGAACTTGCTGCTGACTCAGCACACAATACATGTATATATACTCAACAGTTCATTAGACCTGGGGACAACACAGAACATGATCACCAGAACAATACAGCAGCCTGTTCACTACCCAGTCTTCATCTGATTCTGCTTACAGGAACTTTCCCACACAATGGCTGAGCCTATGATCTTCTCGTATGGCCTCCTCAAAAGTACCTGAGTAAGGAAAAATCGAACCACTCTGATTTCTTTGAAAGACGTACCGCTAGAGATGCCTACCAAGGTGTACAAAACGCCAGAGAGGCCCAAAGAAAGGAACAATGTTGATGCCCTCGGAAGAATAGATCGACGGGATAGGTCCAGAGGGTCATGTACGACTGCCGAAGCGGGGCCAGTGAGAGTTCCTCATAAAAACTGATGCCAAAATTTCCTAAATTTACGTTAGTTTTCATTCCACTCATGAGCAGAATCTTTTCTTGATGCTATACGCACCAGTATGTTACCCAAAGAAGGAGGCCAGTCCTTTAGAATTACTACTTCCCTCTGGGGTTGATCTAACGTTGTACCCTCTCGGCCCGAACTTATAATCTCTTCCACTGATGTCTACTTTTTTTGCCTCATGTCCCATGTTTTACGTTTCTTTTCGGATTATCTTCACAGATATGTGGATGTTAAGCCCGCCCAGGTGCTTCTAGTCCATCATGATGACCCTCAGCCTCTGCCAGTGACACAACTCCATTTCGCAATGGGCCGTGGGCTGTTGCTGGGGGGCCAGACGTGGCTTTATGGGGCGTTTTCTCACTGGTTAAAGATACAAAGTGGGAGCAGATCAGCCCCTAATTCGCGTA
This sequence comes from Delitschia confertaspora ATCC 74209, assembly GCA_010093945.1. Taxonomy (NCBI): domain Eukaryota; kingdom Fungi; phylum Ascomycota; class Dothideomycetes; order Pleosporales; family Delitschiaceae; genus Delitschia; species Delitschia confertaspora. The sequence goes on along the minus strand of ML994010.1, from coordinate 48,949 downwards.
GCTGATAAATTACCTGTCACATTTGATGCTCATTCCTGGTCGCTGGATGCAAAACCTACTATATTTCCGGCTCCATTCATTATCAATCTACACCTCACAGTGGGTTCGGCCGCAAAAATAGTAAACTAATTGCTTTTATATTCCTCTCACTGAGATATTCAACATCTAAGACATCTTCTTGGACTTCCTCTCAGCCTTCCGAGTATACTTTTGTTGTTGAGTATGGTGATAGAATGCATGATTTGATTATTTTTGGAGAAGACCGGTCTTAATTACTGCAGGCCGAACGATAGTGTAATCGAGAACAAGTTATCGGTACGTCATAAACCGGTAAGGTAGCTGCGGTCACGTGCATAGGAAAGGGGATTTCACTCAGGAGCTCTCACCAACCTCCGACAACTTTTGCCTGCCGTTTTGGATGGATTACCTGCTACCTCAAATGGTATGGGAGTATCATTAAGAATCTTTCCAAACAATTTGTGCTGAAAGATAGCAGTACCAATCTTGAAAGATGGGCCTATCACATTGTCACGTCCCTTGTACGCTTTACAGCAATCCCTATTGAAAACTTTACAGATTTGAGTTTTCGATCTAGTACCCATGCTTCACCAATTATGTACATATACGTTTTACGACCTTAGCAATACCGCAAAGAGAACATAATGGTAAACTATGATATTCCACGCTCGAAATTGGATCCTCAAATACCCATCACCCTAGTTTGCGGACGCCTTGCTTTCATGGTTATTGGAATCTACTCTCACACATACCGTAATTATATAGGACATAGAGAAATATAGAATGGCGTTCCGCCAGTACCAATCTAAATATAGACGGTAACAGACGAGGACTTTCATTTGGGGGGTAAGGTTCTGTAAGCCTGTGGTTAGAGACAAATGACATGAATTGAAAATATTTATTATGGTGATGGTTGGGTAGAACGTTGTGTGTATCTGAGCAGAGGTTGTGAGGGACATTATATACATGACTAGGGAAACAAGGGTCAGGTGACCTTCAGGCTAACAGGTTTTCATGTTGGATCTTGAGTCAAACACCAAACACTATGAGGTGACGAATGGTCCTCAAGAAATCACGCTTACGATTGATTAATTTGGTCTCTTACGTTTATTCAATTTTCCTTTTTTTCATAATATCCACGGCAGGCAAATGGGATCAAAGGTCCTCTCAAATCAAAATACATTTACAACTTTAGGTGCGAGTTGAAGTTTCTCATTCTATCAATCATGCGTTCACCATATTATAGTTTCTTAAGGGTATTGAACAGAACAACGGAGAAGGTTGATATGATTGGATCGGCCCCGCCCAAATTCTGCATATCTACCCCAGCATGTATATGCATCCCCGCATCCAATCTATCCCAAGTACCCTATCGAAGTTTATGTCTTCCGGTATCAAAATGCGGCATACAAGGAATCTTTGAAACATGTCGATTTTACTTTTCTGAGAAACTATAAAAGCACCCGCTGATATCAAATTGACGCTGCTAAGCCTCCGCCAGACACACTCAAAAAAAATATGCTCTTCTCCAATCTTCTTTTTTCAGTCCTTGGATGTTTATCCTCAGCTGTTGCAGCGACAGATACCCCAAATCCACCAGGATTATCCTACCTCTACACCTTAAATTGTACCCTCGGCGCACCCATCGTCGTCGGCGCCAGTCCAACAGGAACCCGCGTCGCCATCCCCATAATTGGGGGAACTTTCTCTGGACCAAGGCTTTCCGGTATTTATCACCTCTTCCTCTCTTCTCCCCTTTATTCCACTCACTTTCTGCCTTACCTTTAATCCTTTTCCCCTCACATCCCCAACAGGCAAAGTCCTCAACCTCGGCGCCGACTGGGGTCTAACGACCACTAACCCTCACTCCTCTAACTCCTCCACCTTCCATGCCGACACTCGCTACAATCTTCAGACAAATGACAGAGTCCCCGCAAATATCTTCGTGCAGACGAGTGGTCCGGCTCAGGGTGATGGTAAACTGCATTTGCGAATGGTGTTTGAGACAGGCGACGAGCGGTATTACTGGTTGAATGGGATTGTGGCGGTCGGAGTGCTAACTCCGGGAACGGGATGGGTGGGGATTGAAGGGTGGTATTTGAGGAGTGGAGGGAATGGAAAATAGGGTATGAGGAGCTGTTGTTAGGAGGCGGAGTGAGGGGAGTAAGGGGGACGGTAGTTAGGAGAGACAGTAAGATGTAATAGAACATTCTAAGAGAGGTTGGGTATGCTTATCCCACATGAACTTGAATTCAAATATTGGACAAATGAAAAAGCTTGTTCTATAGTTTATACCCTATGTTTTATACAAAGCTGGAGATGGAAGAAAAACATAGGTATAAAACGGAATTTATTGAAAGACACGAAAAATTCAAACTTGAAACAGAGGGTTTCTATATTTTCGCTGGCCAAAGAATGCTGACATCCCACAATCAAAGTTTCGCACCCATCTCCCTCTGCGCCTGCTCCCTCAACACCCTCTTCAATATCTTCCCACTCGCCGTCTTCGGAATCATCTCCACAAACGCCACGCCGCCTTCTAGCTTTTTATACTTAGCCAACCGCTCCGCACAATAATCAATAACCTCCTGTTCTGTAGGTTTGGGCGCACCGGGACGCAAAATAACATAAGCACGGGGAATCTCTATAGGCTCTTCCGAGTTGGTTGAAACCTTGACACCGATAACGGCTGAGTCAATAATGCTGGGATGGGAGAGTAATGTGGCTTCAAGTTCGGCAGGTGCAACTTGAAAACCGCGGACTTTGATGAGTTCCTGTGGATGTCAGTTAACAGAGAACAGAACATGAGCTGTAGATATTGGTGATGTCATTTACCTTCTTGCGATCTACGATATACCACAGCCCAGTCTTCTCATCACAATACCCAATATCACCAGTATGGAAAAATCGTTCACTGTCCCAGTCACGTGAATTGGCCTCCGGATTCTCGAAGTAGCCTTTGCTGACGAGTGGACCACGGATGCAAATCTCGCCACGACGACCGTATGCGGTGATGTCTTTTCCGTCGTCGTCGACTAGTTTGACGTCCATGTTGGGTAGCATGCGTCCAACGCTGCCGGTGTCGTCGTGCTCAAAGGCTCCGAACATGGAGGCAACGCAAGAGGTTTCAGTCATTCCCCACACCTGAGTGAAAGGGGCTTCAAGTGCCAAGAGAGCCTTCAGACGGGCTTGGGGGCCTTTGCCGAGCGGCGCTGCTCCACATGCCGCTTTTCTTATCGATCGCAGCGAATACTTCTTGGAAATCGGTGACATGATGATGGCAACAGCTATTGGCGGGACAATTCCCAACTCCGTAATCTTGTACCTTTCAATTGCCGCCAAGAATGGTTCCAGTTCAAAGCGACGCATGATGTAGGCTGCTTGTCCGGCGCGGAATGGAGTGATGACACCAACGGGAGTAGAAGCGGCATGGAATAATGGGAGCGCAATTAACCTCCTAACTTCGTACGGAACGGGCTGGTTCTCTAAAACAAGAGTGTGCTGCGCTACCAAGTTTTGATGCGAGAGCTGGACCGCCTTTGGGAGACCTGTAGTTCCACTACTGAAAAGCAGCATGGCTGTGGTATTGGCTGCTGTCTCGAGATCGTTGAACCGATGCCTATGCGTTTGGTTAGAAAAAGAACAAAGCCTTCATGCATCAAGATTTACCAATCCGCTTCACCCTGGTTGAGCAATGTTGTCCATGATTGGAATCCACTGGGAATCGCCTGGCCGTCAGTGTCAAACATGAAAATATTAGATTTAGGTACGTCGTGTTTCGCATCCAGAATGGGCTTAACAATTTCTGGCTGGCAGATGACGAATTTCGCGTGTGTGATATTGATGTGATGAGCGATTTCGTAAGCGGTATAGCCTGGGTTGGAACCAGTGAAGACGCCTCCAGCGGCGATGATTCCAAGAGCCAATATGGGATAGTACAGCTGAGACGGTTAGTAAAGCTTACAAAAAAGCTCAGCATACCAGCTTACGTCGTTGAATGATGCTACAACAACACAGTCTCCCCGCTTCAATCCGTGCTTCCGTAGGCCGGCTGCTATCTTGCGGATGAGGGACTTGCCTTCTCTCGCGGAGATCTTTCGCTCGGGGTTTGCAGCGTCAAGATATATCTACTCGCAGTTAGTTTCGAGGTCGAAGCTAAAAAGGAGAACGACTTACTGGCTTGTCGATATCATATTGCGGGTTGTCAAAATGCCAAGATAAAATATCCTGAGTTGGAATATCGGAGTGTTCTTTTGCGAAAAAAGGCATGGTAAAAAAAGGAGAAAAATTGACTGCAGTATTGATTCTTAAGAAAAGAAGAAGAAAGATACCCAATGCCCATAAGATTTATACGGGTTTGCTGATCATATGTTTAACCCCCTTGGTATGAGGCGTTTCAGCGCGAGTCTACCAGTTCGAGTCACCCCCACAACACCAGGACTGGGAATGCCGAGGCTGGGGTCCATTAGAGCGAGGTTTTGTTCCGCGGAGAGGTCAGTCAGGTTGAGTAAGTTTATCTCAGATAAAGATATGAGACTTGATATTCACCAATATCTGAGTATTATTAAGGAAAAGTATGAATGTCTAGGACTTGGCAGCGAACTGATGCAGCCCACTTGGTCCCGCTGGCGGGGAAGGGGTGGCCCAAGCTCCTTTCCGGGTTCGCAGCTGCAGCAAACCGACAACATCACCGACCACAGGCATCACCACCAGAACCCTCCCACCAATATCTTACCCACGCATTCTGATGCTATCGACGTACGACGTCCTTCGCATCACCTTAACAAATTTACCGTCACGGTTAATTCCCACAATCCATCAATCGACCCGCCGTTTCTATCGTACCATGGCCGACCCACTGCCCCTCTCCGAGATCCCAACCCTCAGTCTCCTCTACAAGCTCAACCACATCTCCCTTCCTGAAAACATCGACGTTTCCTCACTCCCCCCTCCATCCATTGAATTCAATGACAAAATCTCAGTCATCCGTCACGACATCACTCTCCTCGAAGTGGACAGCATCGTTAACGCGGCCAACGAGTCCCTCCTAGGCGGCGGTGGTGTCGACGGAGCAATCCATCGCGCAGCGGGCCCTAATCTCTTCGACGAGTGCAACACCCTAGGAGGATGTGCTACAGGCTCTGCAAAAATTACAGACGGCTATCGTCTGCCCGCGAAGAAAGTGATACATGCCGTCGGCCCGAAATATTGGTTGACTAGGGCGCAAGGACGGCACAGCGAGTTGCTTTCAGGTTGTTATCGGAGGAGTTTGGAGCTAGCTGTTGAAAATGGGCTCAAGAGCATCGCGTTCAGTGCCCTAAGCACGGGTATCTATGCGTATCCGAGTGTGGAAGCATCCATGGTCGCACTGGACACTGTGAGGAAGTTCTTGGATGAAGGCAAAGGAGATACATTGGATCGGATCATCTTCTGCAACTTCATGAAGAAGGATGAGGACGCTTATTTTACAAATATTCCGTGAGGCATACCCCTTTCCTGCTCTTATTCACGGCCCAACTAATCGTTTTTGGTCTACAGGAAATTCTTTCCTCCAGTCATCGCCGAGTCCGAGAATACCGAAGACAACGTAGAGGAGGTTTCCACCAATGAAGTGGACCTCGCTGCCATGCTTCCAGATGCCCCAAAAACGGACCCCGTTTCACCGGGCCAGCCGTCTCTGAAGCGACGGAAAACCAAGACCGAGGGCGATGAAGAAGTCACCGTTGAAGATGAGCATGCAGGGTCTGAAGATCTAACGAAGGCAGACAAATAAATTTTTTGCTGACTAGATCAATGCTTAATGGAGTCATGATGGGAAAATGGACAATTGGCAGTTTGGCGTATGGAAGCAGTATAGAGTATACCCGCCCCAGGTTTCGTTTTGTCTAAAGGTAGTGCCGCTTGGGTATTTCATGGCCAACAGAGGCGTTAAACTAACAGCCGTATAATGGACGGATTTGTTCCCTCACATCTTTTGTCTGTTAATTTCATTTTATTTTTTATCTCACGTGATCTTATCATTATTTCCGCTTTTGTACTCCATCCCCTTCTTATAACCAGTGAGCCCTCTATTTCTTAAGCTTACTTTAATAGGAGTCAATCTGTCATTTCACTTGTCAAGAACACGACAATACTGCCACCCCACCTTGCATCATGTGTCAGTCTCCGCTTAACAGCTAAATAACCGTCTAAACAAAGACGGGTGATGACATGCGCAGAAGCGTCTATCGAATTTGTCATACGGTATACACCTAAACTGACTCCAGCTAATACTTCAACAAGTCACGTGTGGCAGGAGGGCGTGATTACAACATCATCCGGTGACGCTCTCTTTCATCATTCCCTGATTCGGTTTGCTCTTCCAACTCGAGGTAGAGTAGCCCTTTCCTTCGTTTAAAAATACCTCTCCAGTGTCTTCTTTCATCTTTGTTCCCGTCTTTTAATTCTTTTTCCTATCGTTTTGCCCACGTTCAACTTCATTTTACCCTCCAATCATCCATCTTCATTCAACCCCATGGCCCAAATAATATCGGACACAGCCTTTCGCTGTTGCACGAATACAAGAAGTATAACTTCCGAGCTCGCAAAGGATCCATCCAAATCCCCAGGGCACTATGCCCACAAGCTTTTCGGTGGCGAACACATCGCCGCAACAGCGCATTCCTCTCATCATCATCAGGAAGCTGCCTCAAAGGAAGACCTAAATCGCGCACGTCAATGTGGTAATTGGGGAGACAATGAACCCAGTGAACTGTTCCTGCAATGCTATCATGACGTGGTATGTTCTCTCGAGCATGACTTACTTGAGGGAATGGTGAGTCCAAGTTTGATGGGGAGCAGCGGTGTCATACCATTATCCATCATTGCGCCTCTTCCCGATATCTGCCGACATATGAGTAACCTCATCGCACGAGCTGAGAACGAAGTCTTCTTAGCTACAAATTTCTGGATGGCCTCAGACGCCTCTCGACTCATTACCGACTCATTGATCGAGCTATCTCGGAGGGCTGAAAAGAGAGGAAAAAAAGTTGTAGTAAAAGTTATGTATGACCGTGGGGAGTTGAAACAGTTCGTCGACAATCATCAAATCGTGACCGAAAAGCAATACACTGCAGCATCTATAAAATTACCGTCACCGCACGAGGTTCCATTCATTCATCTGGAAGTCCAAAATTACCATCGCCCTGTCCTTGGGACTTTTCATGCCAAATTCATGGTTGTGGACCGGAGGATCGCTGTGGTGCAGAGTAACAACATTCAAGACAACGATAATTTAGAGATGATGACGCATCTGGAAGGACCGATTGTTGATTCGATATATGATACTGCGCTGTTGGCCTGGGAGAAGGCGCTTCATCCGCCTCTTCCATGCTTGAGCGATCCAGCTTCTGAAGCTGCGCTTCCAGAAGAAAAGGGCAGGCAGTTTAGACGAGTAGATTCTTCCTTCGACCTTTCATTTCTCGCGCTGTTCGACGATAACGGCAAGAAGAAACTTTCAGATGCCGGGAATGCGGCAGAGCTGTTGCCTCTTCACGCTGCCGGGGATCCCCACTACGACCCTGACATTGTTTCCGAGATCCGTCGGATGCAATCCGTACTCTCCCCGCGCGACAATGAAACCCGAATGAATGCGGTGACCAGACATCTTAGTAAGTGCCATGCGTCCTCTGCCGCTCCAGCAACTGTATAACAGTTATAGATACTCCCACTAAATTGGACTTCCAAGGCAGCGCGCCTGAATGTCCCCGCTCAGAATTAATGACCCCCATGATCGCCCACAAAACTCACCGCCCCTTTCCCATAGCACTCATAAACCGCAAACCCTATGGCGCATTAAATAACCAAAAACTGAATGTCCCACAAAACGCAGCCTGGCTCTCCGCAATCAGGAACGCAAAATCTTCCATCTTCATCCAGACTCCGGATTTGAATGCTACGCCACTTATCCCTGCTCTTGAAGACGCGGTGCGGAGAGGTGTCGAGGTGACGTATTATGTGTGTCTGGGGTACAATGACGCAGGGGAACTGCTTCCGTTTCAAGGAGGGACTAATGAGATGGTTGCTAACAAGTTATACCAACAACTGAAAGGTGAGGAACGAAAAAGGTTACATGTAGGTTATTATGTCGCCAAGGATCAGACGAGGCCTATACATAACAAATTTAAGAAGAGGAGCTGCCATAGTGAGTAGTTTGGCTGATCATTGTGGCTTTGGAGTGGAAGTGTAGTTGGCGGTTGTTGGCTGATCTTTTATAGTAAAAATCATGATCGTTGACCACCACCTCGGAATCCAAGGCAGCGGCAACCAAGATACGCAGTCTTGGTTCCATTCCATGGAGGTAAATGTTATGATAGACTCCCAAGAAATATGCGAAGACTGGATAGAAGGGCTTCGCAGGAACCAAAGTGAGTACCACCGGAATGTCTTCCTCTCCCGTACATTACTGATTCGTTGTTTGCAGATACACATCTCTATGGAATGGCCTCGCAGGAAGATGGAATATGGCGAGACGAAAAGGGAAACGAAGCTGAAGGTGCAACGGGGAAAGATCCTGGGAGATTTCCTTGGGCGAAGGGCGTTGTTGGGTCTGTTCAGCGAGCGAGAGGGCTTGGGGGATTCTGAATGGTGATTGAGAACGTAAGGCACCTCTAACACAGACTTAGAGAAAAAAGTTGCTTAAACAGTCAAGCAGATACGAAGAGTTTGTAAGAAGTACATATAATACTTAAGCGCTGGACTAGTACCTCGTAGTCCACTCGCCACTTGCGTCTAACTCCCCGTTAATTGTCCTGGAATGGATGTCCGTTGTGCTTTTCAGCTATCTCAACCCACTACATCCGACCATGGATTTTGACATCAGGAAGTAAAATTCGGGCGTATTCAACGCTGCCTTGGGTGCACAAACCAGCAAATCGTCATGGAGTGGCCCAAAGGGGTCTAGGTCTTGATACCGTGATACTGAACTAAGTATTACAGCAATATCCCGTTTCCTCTCCACCTTTTAACCCAGCAATTGCATATTTCCGCAACCTGGTCGGTTATCAACAACAACAAATCGTCATTAACCGTTGTTAGGACGAAATTCGGAGTTATAGACGTTGAGTAGTAATGTGGGGTGTACCTCAATTCTTGCGATATCTCTGTTTGTTAGAATTAGTGTTGGCTTTCTAATTGCGATGTTAACTGTGTGATAGAGAGCGGCATGAAGTTTGATGTCTGGAGTGGAAATGGCTGGGCTGCTTGTGATGAGAGAAAAGCCATCGTGGGGTTGCGCAAATCTCGGGGCGCGTGGATGAGGGGGTTATTTCGAACGTGAAGATGGCAGGATGGTTAGCAGTGTTCGATGAGCCGTAGGTGAAAAAGAGTCTGGATAAGTATTTAATGGAGAATGGCTAGGATTGTGGTGCGGGCTTTTGGTAATGGAGTCTATTCACAACTCCGGATACATATGAGGCTAGTGATCACAGAAGATAATAGTTAGATGAGAATATTCCGTGTGGTCTTCCGGTGGACAAGAGTAGAGTCGGAATATATTTCTATGTACTTAAGAGAGATGTAGTTTGCAAAAAGCTGCGCAGTGAAGCAAGAGAACCCCTTAAGGAGTATACGAACCCTTAATGAGTAGAAGGAGTGCTGCGAGAATTCCCTTTAGGGCGATCTGATTTAACACAGATATCCTATTTTTACTATATTTAGCACAGACTATCTAGAGTACACATTACCTAACGGCGACTGCCAGTAATAGTATCATATAGTGCCAAAAACCCTAGTCTGATCAACTTGCCTCCAGATCCTCCCGCTTCAAGGCACTCCACTCTTACGTTGAATTTTTTCAACCTCCTTCTCAGCATCATACCCATACAACCACTTCTGTACGATTGGACACGTCCACCGGCTCGGAAATGGACCTTCTAACTCTTGTCCTAAAAGACTCGTCATTAGCCTATCCCTCTCCTCCTGCTCCACCCCATCCCTCAGATGAAAGTCCCTCCTCTGCAGGAACGTCTGCCGTGCAATCTCCTCCCCGCGCTCCTTCCTCATCCGCTGAAACGTACCCAACGTCTCAGGGAGCTGTTCTACGTCGGTTACGGAAGCGAGGAGCAGACCGAGCACAGCCCCGTCTTCGATGGAGGAATTCGCGCCTTGTGCGAGGTAGGGCAGCATGGGGTGGCAGGCATCCCCAATGAGGGCAAGGTTGGAGTGGGGGGAGGTCCAGGTGGGGAGGTGGTCGCGGTGGAGGAGTTTCCATTTGTGAACGGTGGAAATATTGGAAAGGAGATCTGTTAGGCTTTTTTGGGGGGGGGGAGTCAGTGCGGAGGCAGGGGGGAGAAAGGATGTATGCTCATATATAAACACCTGTGAAAGAAAAGAGAAGTGAGAGATGGGGATGGGAAAGACTTACACAGCATCCCACCCTGCAAACAACTTTTTCATCTCTTCTAGGTTCCCGTCGGCCCTAGCGACGTCTTCCGGTAGATCATCTGGCACAAGCAGCACCAAATTAAACATCTCCCCCCCTCTCAAACTATACCCAACAGCATGACACCCCGGCCCAATCCAAAACCTCACTCCCGGATTCCTCACCATATCCCGCAACCTCTCATCCTTGATCTCATCCCACCGCAGCACAATTCTATACGCCAGATCTCCCGTCGGCAGCGGTGGATCGGATTTCCCAAGTAAGCATTCCCGGGTTTTGCTCCACAAGCCATCTGCACCCACGACAAGATCCGCGTCCCAAATAACCCCTGAATCCGTATAGACCTCCGCTCTGGGGGCCTCGGTTTCTAGATCAAGGCCCGTGACGCGCGTGCCTAGGACGAGATTGACGCCCAGCTCTCTGGCTTTTTGGACCATGGCTTGTTGTAGATCTACTCGATGCATGTCGGAGAAGGGGGCGCCGTATTTATATTTGATGTTCTGGTCAAAATTGTCTTCATGCGCGAGAAGCTGGCCGGTGTAGCGGTAAACGCTGATGGTGCTGGGTTCGCAAGACCGGATTTTCTGGTAGATGCCCCAATTTTGAAGGAGACGCGAGGCATTGGGGGTGATTTGAAGGCCGGCGCCGATCTGCATGGAATTTTTTAACAATGGGGGGACATTAGTGGAAGGTGAATCTGTATTTTGTGGTTTGTAATGTGTGATTGAGGATGAGGTAAAGGGAAGAGGCGTTACCTCTGCAAGTTCTCTCGCACTTTCGAGGACGGTGACTTCGTGGCCGGAGAGTACACATTGGATGGCAGCTGCAAGCCCGCTGAGACCGGCGCCTACGATGATGATACTGAGAGGGGACATGGTAGTATTTTGATATAGTGTATCTGATTAGAGGAGAGCGGGATAGTAACTGAAGAATGGGGTGGTGAGCAATATCAGTAGAAATTCAAAACCTTGAATCGATTTAAGAAAAACATGTCGCCATGTAGCTACATATCGGTACTCACATGACTGTCAATTTAAAACTCTTATGTATATCAGATGTTAGAATTCAGGCAGTGCGGAATGTATATTATCTTACTGTGCTGCGGAGGGGTTGACTTAACGTTGGAAGAAGCTGTAATCTGGCCTCAGATGCGGGGAAGACAATTCAGCCATGGGGGAACGGCTCGCAGTGTAAGGAACGGCTAATGGTGATCGGCTCAACCGGATATGACGATGAAACTGGCCCATAAGCTGATTGAACTGAAACAAAGACTAGAAAGACACGTAGAAATATACTCATCCCTCAACCTCTTGGGAGAGTGAAGATGAAAACACCATCCAGGTATCTGACAAAACGCCTCAACGCCGCCTCTCTGATGTTCGAGCCGTCATGGATTATCCAACCCAAGAACAAACAATACCAGGACAAAAAATAAACAAAAAAAGGTAACACCCGTAAGGAGACGACAACCGAGCCATGACGCATCATACCATACCCACAAAGGATCTATCATCTGCTTACATGGGACTATATAGCTCGCAAAACCAGCGTAACTGCTTTACTTCTTAAGCGCCGCGTCATAAATACTGACGAGAATACCAATGGCGGCTCCAATCTGCAAGCCGTGATACCCGCCTGGGGCATGCCTTGCAATGTTCGCTCTTGTAGACCATGAGAACGGTCCCCAAGATGGATGGAGGATGGCGGTGAGGTCCTGCGCCGCAGCATACACCGAGTACTGCAAGATCGCCTTTGTAATGTTGAAAATCAGTGGATCAGCCGCGTACGTGCCCCTCGAGGACTTGTGCTTCGTGTTGGAGCGCAGCGTCAAATTGAAGAAATACGAGAATAAAAGCGGAATGAAGAGACTCGTCAAAGACCACAGCGTCGCCGGCGCCCAGAAGTCGCTAGTCAAAAGCTTCGTGTAGTCTGGTAGTCGCACATGGTGCGTGTTCAAGCCGAATAGAGCCGGCGTGTTGAACGCGTGCTCCACCTTTAAGGTGTTCCATTGCAGTCCAGCTGCCTCAATCAAGAGCACGAAGCATTCCACCGCGGTGACAGAACTTGCGCGCTCCCGAATAATCTCGATAGTCTCCTCGATATACGTTCTCTTCCACAGTTCCTCGGCCTTTTCCTTTGCGGCTTGGAAGGACTGGTCCGCGAGGTCTGCTACCTGCGCAGGTGATGCGGGAAGATCCACCTTGGGAAGATCGACCTGTGCGGCGACTCGGGAGACAGTGTTGGATACAGTACGCGGTGTGCGCGTTACTATTGTTTTGAATTTCTCTGGAGTGGGCTCGCCTCTGCAGAACCAACTATCAGCGGACGCGTCCGACACGTGTAAGGTAAACACTTGCAACGTACAATTCGGGGCTGGTTTCAAAAACCTTGGTTTGACGTCTCCTGGGTTTTGGGACGGCTATGGTGACACCATCAGGCGACACTGGCTCGCGTTTGACGGGAGAGCTGCGTTTGTAGAAGTCACTGAATTCGGGGAGCTTTCCGTATCTGGTCCCGTTTGCTTCGAGATGTTCTTGTAATGTTTGGACGAGGTCATCTTTTAGGAGGCCATCAACGCTGCGCCAGTATTAGCAGTGTCTTCTTCCATATGTTTCTGTTAGGAAGACTTACTCGGAGAGATGGGTCTTTTGCGCGAGTGCAATCAGGTCACCTTTGCGCTTTCGTTGCAACCAAGATGATGTCATTGCGCGTGTGGATGTTGATATAGACAGGATCGCCTGGAAAATGCGATTCGACTGATGTATGCTAATGCTAGAGTTCTGCAATTGGGTGAAGAATGATGCTTGGGAGTGGTGGTGGTGAAAAGCGGGTGGCTGGGGTAGATGATGTATCGTGGGGGAACCATCGTTGACGCTCGGGCGCCTGCATGTAAACAACATTATTTCACGTGATCTGTAAAAAGAGTCGTGCCTACTTAATGACTGTATCTTATAGATATAGAAATAGAATTTAAGTTATCTTACTATATGATTACTTTTCCTCTCAATTCTACAATCTTCATTTGCTTTTCATCTCATAATATATTGCAAGCGAATTTTAATCTCGTGATCAGGCACCCATCAGAGGGTCTTTCGTGCGGCGGTGTTCGGAAGAGTCGCAACATAGCTCCCGGCCTTGGCAAAAATATTCACGGATACCTTATCGCAAGTCTAACCCGCTTACAACCCATTCACTTGCCCCTTCATTCTCTTATACCTGACAATCAATTCCACCTTTCGCTTCTTCTTTTTGCTGGTACATCCTACCGCGTCTATCCCCGAATTAAACACTTGCGGCCCTCCGCAGCCCTGCTCACGACCTCATGGTTCTAGCCCGCGTGGCTAACTTCTTCACTGGCTCCACGATATCCAGTACCAGCACAGTCGACGATGGACAGAGTAACGTGGCGCTTACAATGGAGGGAACAAGAATGGATACTATGCCAGTTACAGTGGGCGGAGCAATTGAGGAGGTGGAGGTAGATCATGAGGCCGTGAGACCGCCGTACATCCATGTGAGGGCGCACCATTCATCATAGTTCAGCAACATCGATGGCTAACATTGGTTGCTTACAGGCCATGCTCGCAGGCGGTATTGGAGGTACAACTGGCGATATGCTGGTCCATTCCCTCGATACAGTCAAGACAAGGCAGCAGGGCGATCCGCATATCCCTCCCAAATACACCTCCATGGGCAACACATACTATACAATTTGGCGACAAGAAGGTATAAGAAGGGGTCTGTATGGAGGTGTGCAGCCTGCTTTCTTGGGCTCGTTCTCTGGAACAGTGTTCTTCTTCGGGACATATGAATGGAGCAAGAGGTTCATGATTGACCACGGGATTGCGCCGTCTGCGGCGTATTTCACTGCTGGTAAGTCTCTATCGCCCACTTCCTTTCCACCTCTCTAGCAACAGAACGACGAGATCATGGGCTGACCCTTCTCATAGGCCTCATCGCCGACCTCGCTGCCGCTCCTGTTTATGTCCCCTCTGAGGTCCTAAAAACCCGGCTCCAGCTCCAAGGCCGACACAACAACCCTTTCTTCAACTCCGGCTACAATTACCGCTCCATGTACGACGCCGCGCGCACCATAGTTCGTACCGAAGGATTTAGCGCTCTTTTCTACGGCTACAAAGCCACCCTCTTGCGCGACCTTCCATTTTCAGCGCTCCAGTTCGCATTCTACGAGGAAGAGCGGGAACTGGCGAAAAAGTACGTCGGAGCAGGCAACAACATTGGGCTACCATTGGAGATCTTGACGGCCGCCAGTGCAGGAGGGATGGCGGGTGTTATAACCTGTCCGCTAGACGTAGTTAAGACCAGGATTCAGACGCAGCACAACCCCGACGCCAAATCAGAACCCGGATTCTCGACCTCATCTAGGGGCTCGGTGAAAACCCCGCATACCACGTCCGTCAAGCACACGTCGAGTCCCGCTCCGGCGCCCACGAAACCTCCACCCACACAACCGCAGTCTTCTCGGCCCATCTCGACGTCGTCGCCGTCCACTACTTTACGGAATCATGGCGCTGCAACGCTCCATACTGGGTCCGTTATCACGGGACTCCGTATTATTTACCGCACTGAGGGTATTGCAGGGTGGTTTCGGGGTGTGGGGCCCCGGTTTGTGTGGACAAGTGTGCAGAGTGGGACGATGCTTGTGTTGTATCAGACGCTTTTGAAGTGGTTCGATCAACATCCGCTTGTTAGGGGTGTTGGAGGCTCATATGAATGATAAGGTGGACTGAAAGGAGAGAGATCGTTTGTGTGTATTTTAAGAAGGTCGATCTGGCTGCGTTGGTGGTGAGATCGATTGCTGTATGATATGTAGGTTAGAGAGTGGGCACTAGATTTGATGCATTTCGTGGCGTTCTGAGAAGGCATTTTTGATAGACATATAGCTCGGTTGTTGCTTGAGCTGCCTTGTGGAGATTAGATTAGGGACGTGGGAAGGTCTTGGAGCTTACCTTTGTAAAATACTGTACCTCTTCAACCCTATACCGTCGACCGTCTGCGCCGAACTTTTGTGATTATTTAATTTTCGAACCCCATTCATGTTACTTCACCATAGCAGATCTGTATATTGAAGCTTTCTATCTAGGATCGCAACCTGGTTTATATTACGGCGATATAATGAGAAGTACATCTATCCCTCCTAATGTGCCTTCGCAGTTGCCCAGTTTTATAATGTTGTTTGTAACTTGTAAATAAAATGCAGGGTTGGAAATCTTCAGCCTCTGGGTTCCAATGGTAGATAGGTGGAGTTTTCAAGGTAAGGAGTATGTCACATGATCTTCAGCATTCTCTTATCACGTGATTGTTTCATTGTTTCCACTATCTACGCCAACATCACTTAGATATAGCTCATCTTTTTTACCCGTGCTCTTAAAAGCCCCGGTATTTACCTGTGATTGCATAATCTTTTTTTCAGGTTCGTCTTTACTATAGTTTCTGTCCAACGCCGCGCTGCACCTCACGTCAGCGAGGCCTCCCATCAGCATAAATGCCACGCCACATCTCGAGTCCTTTCATTCATCTTTACATCTCCACACTGTCCTCTCAAAGTATATCTGGGATTAATAACGACTATACGATGTCTAATTTCAGCGCACCTCCACATCACCCTCCAAGTTCACCCACTCCTAATGACTCTTCTGTTTCTCTGGAGCCGGATACCGCCGCTTCACACAAACCCTTCTGGTGTTCCGGATGCGAGTGTCTGTCCTTCCGCAGCCACGGGAAGCACTGCCTGCATTGTTTTCACTGCATCCCTTGTGCGAAAGCCGTTTTCCATGGCCGGCGCGTCTGCATGTTCTCCCCGGATCGAGACGCATACTGGGGCCGAGCTCGACAATTAGCCCTTCAAGACAAAAGAAAAGAAGAGAAACGTGCGGGCTGGGTGTTTGTGGAGAAAGATGGCGAAGTGGATATGGAAGGGGAAGAGCCGATTCCAGATATTGAAACCAAGTATATGACGGACGAGGAGAGGAGGCGCTATTTTGAGCAGTTCTTGCCCAACGATATTGCGCCAGGGGTGTTCGAACCCGCTGATGAGAGTCTATTTGAAGGTGGATTTGAGCCTCTTATTGATCCGGATTTCCCTCCTGTGCCTACTGATGAGGAGATGAGGGCTACCGCGCAAAGAATCATTGAGGTTGTGTACAAGGGGAAGGTGGAGAATATACCTGGTTATAATGAAAAGGATGAGGGTAACGCTTCAAAAGACGAGTGTTAAAAAGGGGACCCAGAAAACCAACGTTATGGATTATCATTCCAGTCGACACCAGGATTTTCTTGCTCGCGTCGCATGCAACAGTCATTAAATCTTTGGCTTACAGCATCCTTTATGTCAAAACTGATGGTATCTATATTATGGACTATCTACCCGGCTAGCTTGCATTCATGTATGCTGCTATATATGGCTCGAAGCCAACCTTGAAAGAAAAGACAAAAAAAAAGAGCAAAACAGGTTGGTGTCTCATCCTTAGCCAGATGCAAAAGAGTTACTATGGCTTACACTCCGGACTGCAAAACGGCGCTCCGCACCACCCATGAATGCATTCCTTTGGTGGAGGAGGCGGAGGCGGAGGCGGAGGCGGAGGCGATGGCGCTGGCGCTGGCGCAGGTGTTGACCAGACAATTTCCTTGCCGGTAGATGATGGGCTATACGGACATGGTGTAGGACCTTCCTTCACATAATACTTCGTGGCGTAATTTTCACCGCACTGGCAATACGACTTCGGCTCTCGAGCCTGCTTTGGAGCAGCGCTGTAAAGAACAATCAACCAGCATCAGCATATGATCTGTTCAAAAATACGAGGTTTGGAGAACTTACCCATAGACACACCACGGTCCTTTTTGGACTTTGGGTACTCCGGGCACCTTATCATAATCCCCTTTGTACACGTTCTTGATGATTTTCGACGCTACATCTTTCATCTCTCTGTCATTGGGCACATCGGGGAAAGATGGATCAAAAATAGGGTCGAAACTTCCGGCGAAAGGGTTACATTTGCATCCCTTGAGTCCCTCCGTCGTGCACTTCTGATCTTTGTCGCCCATACATTCGTCGTCGAAGCAAGTTCCTTCTTTATCAAGCCGAGCTGGGCAACAATTGCATCCTTTCGTCTTGCCTTTGGCTTTACATTTAGCGTTCCCGTCCTGGGAGCCCCTATGGTCAGTTCGGATCAACTAGTAGTCTGGAAGTAGAAGACTTACATCACCACCACATGCTGGCGATGTGCAAGCCGGTGGTCCGTCTTTAGGACACTCTTGCTTTTCCTCGCATGGACCTAATTAAAGGAAAGAAGGTGTTAGCTTTGCCCCAATACAATGTGCCTATTTAGAAGCTTGGCCTGATAGTACATACATCCTTCTTTCGGCCCGCTCGAGCACAGGTCCAATTTATTCGCGCCTCCACACTGAGCACAATCTTCTTTAGGCTTTTTACACGATTTGTCGTCTTCTTTAGAATCCTGGGGTCTCTGAGATGGTGGCTGTATTG
The DNA here is from genome assembly GCA_010093945.1 of Delitschia confertaspora ATCC 74209. NCBI lineage: Eukaryota > Fungi > Ascomycota > Dothideomycetes > Pleosporales > Delitschiaceae > Delitschia > Delitschia confertaspora. The sequence goes on along the minus strand of ML994010.1, from coordinate 31,004 downwards.
CCAATGCAACTGCGGCTGTGCCTTCTTGGGCTAAGAGCAAATGCAGTCAGTACTCGTACTTCCAGCGCGAAAGTAGCACGTTACTTACAAGCAAGCCACCATGCAATTCCCCCAGCGAAGACAACAGCAACCACTGTCTCCACTTGGGAATCACCCGTAAGGGTAGCGGTCTCGGCTAACGTTATTGTTGTTGACGCTCTCAGCTTCTTATATTCAGTCATTGTCAGGGGCTCCCATATCGCCGTCCCCGTCTTGCCATCAATGACAGTAGTCATTGTGACTTTAGGACTGTTGTCCGGGCCACCGTTATCGGAACACTTGCAGTAATATCCAGTGCATTGGTCGTAAGGGCCTCTTGGTGGGCACCATCTCTGCTGGCCAGAGAGGAGGATCCTGTCACACGTGCCTTTGATTCTGCTGTCGCCTCCGCATTGGGAACATAGTTTTGGAGGATTTCCGTAAAATTCTGGACACCATTGAATTGGGATTTGTTGGTTTGCTCGCTTTTCTTCTACTTCATTTCTCTGTACAAATGAATTTGGTGTGTTCCCCCCGAGTTGGACGCGGTGAGGAAGCGACCAAGTCGTAGGTATGGCTCGTGATACAAGTGGACGGGATGCAGGGGAGGCAAGAGGAGAAGCATCACAATACGAAACTATAAAGGAAAAGAGAAGGCAAATGGCTACTACCAAACAAGCCATAGTGGCGAAGGGGAAAAGAAATGAATTGAAAACTGGTCACAATCGCATAATTCGTGAGATTTGGGTGAAGCCCTTATATGACTTTCAGGAACTGGATCGATGCTGAGTATCCGATGCGTCTGAACCTGAACGCTGCAAGCACAGGCAATGTTGGACTTAATTCGCCTCGACATCAGCTTGGATTGCAATGGCATTCGCCTTGCAAGAGGTAGAGCCAGATTTAGATGCTCTGACTTGGATCCATTCGAACAAGAGCTCCAAACCCGTGGCGCAGCCACTATGTATCTCAGACATGGGGCCAGTGGATTTGCGTTGTCAGCAAAGAAACAGCATCGAATGCATTTTCTCGCGCGAATCTCGTATTTTTTGTCATTTTTTACAATGCGGCCCCGTAGGAGCTGGCAGCTCTATTACCAAAGTAAGCACAACAAAACCGGGCGTCTCAAATTCACACCGCGTTTGCTCACAGGATCTACCCAAATTAGAACGACCATTGAGTCTCTTGAGAGCGGTCCTACTTTCCTGTATTGTTACTGAACTGCGGCTTACGCCTTCAACTCTCCTCTCATCTAAACGAGCTGAGTCATTCTAACAACTTGGCGGAAAGAGGAGTGTCTCAATCTTCAGCTACAGGGCAACTCTGAATCCTTTAATAGACATCGCCAGAAATAGTCCTCAAGTGGGAGGCTGTGTTATGTGATCAAGGCTGTAAGACGAATTTCTATGAAGCTACAAGTGAAGGTTGGTCCGTCCCGTTTTCTTTAATAATCTCCTCGTGTGGATTTTCCATTCTCTTTTAGGTTTTTTCTTTGGCATTTATTTTGTAAGATATCTCTCTCTCTGCCAGTTGGGCACAGGAAAAAGATGTTTTTCAAGTCCACTCTCCAATCGATTATATTAGTCGCGGTCCTCCTTATCGGGAATTCCTTTGCGAAAATTGACACATCCGGCTGCTCAGGTCAAGAAAAGAGCAAAATTGATAAAGCCATAAGTGAAGCTCTCGCCATGGCAAGGAGTACGTTACTTTTTCCAACTTATTGTAATCTCTGACACCCACAGCAGCTGCTTCACAATCGCTTACCTCGAAGAAAACACCGGGCGGTTCTGAGAAAGCTTTCTCAGCGGCTTACGACTCGCTCTTTATGCCCAATGACGTGGCCTTCCTTCTCAGTGAGTGTGCGCTCAATTTCCTTGTATCACTTGTTGGTTTCTAACGGACCTCAGAGACATTTGTTGGAGTTACCGTTCAAAAAATCAATCCGATTTTCTTCATCTCGATATACTGCAACGAAAACCATATCCGTCTTATACAGACAAGTCGGGGCCCCGAATGGTTTGATGTCATGTACCAAAACGAAGTGACCGGGCAGACGAAAAATACAGCACGTGACCCGGCCTGGATGGAAATTGGTCAGTCGAGTTCAGACAAGGCGAAAGTACCCCGTCCAAGTCCCGGGAAGAGAGGCTCTTATACGACAAGGGGCTATGTAAAAGAAAAGGGGAGAGTAGACACGAGCAATCAAGCTCATATTTTTATTTCAAATGAGCGGTTGAACCCCCCGGCCGGTACGGATCGCGATCTGCGGTCCTATGAGGATATCGTTAAGAATGGGCTTGATGATAAACACCATAAATTAGAAGAGATCAAGCCGCTGGCTCAGACGGTTCTTCATGAGGTATAGTAATAACCCAGATTAATCGTTTTCCGGCTTGCAATTACTGACAGAAACATATTGATAGTTACTTCACGTGGCTGGTGGATGTACGTCCCTCCATTCCGTTTGGATCTCACAAAGAAAACTACTAATTGTTACAAGTGCAAAATCCCGAACGCTCCAGACTCGTTATCGGCGACGGCCCAGATAAAAACACATACGGGTGGAGGAAATGTGCCGAGAGGCGGGCGAATAATCAGGATAATACGAATATCGCCGACTGTCTTACTATGCTTGCACAAGGTGAGATTTTGTGCTCTTCTCTTCTGTCATAACAGGATTTTTATAATGACTGATTATAATGTAGCGCTACACTTGCAAATCAAAGGGAAGGAGACATTTTGGACTACGGGGCAGGTGGATCCGAAGACGTTGTTGGCAGTGAATGCTAACCCTTGAGCGGGGGCGAAGTTAGGAAACCTTGTGGTGGACGTTTGCTGATTTCCTATCTATATCCGCGCTGCATCGTACTTTTATAGTTTCTTTTTATTCTAGACTTACTTCCTGCTGGGAGATAAAATGCAAAGCTAATATCTTCACGTATACAATTGATGTAATATTGTTTCCTGACAACAGCTTTCTCACTACGCTGTTGTCGGGGGGCTGGATGAGTAATTGCATAAGGGGAGTTCATTGGTCTCTATCCGCTGCTATGCTACTTATAAAAACCCTTGGGTACCTCGAACATACAAAGAACTTATAAACTAATACCAGCCAGTTTTAATTGAAATCTAGGAGACTCCGGCTCCGAAGGCCTAATTTTCGCTTAGAATTCACCGTATTTACTTAAATTATAATAATGTATGTACTGGAATATACTCTTCTGCTCTAATACGTCAAGATTGTAGCTATATTACAGAGTTCTAGAAGTACAGCTCCCAGGAATGGGAGATATAAGACGTTGAAAAGGTATTGTTAACCTCTTTATGGATTAATCTAGAACGAATCGAGCTAAATATCTTAGTAAGCTTTGTACTAGCTGTGGACGATTATTCTTTCAGTGTAGTAAAGTGATTCTAAAATTCACGCCTACGCAGTAATAATACTATCCGATTCATAGCTCATGGAATGATTTAACCCACTCCGAAAAATGAAACCAAATGCCATTATAGTCAAAACATCAAACCCCCAAGTTCCTAATAAGCCTCATCCCCATCTCTAATCCGTTACTAACGGAACACCGCTACGGTTAGGTCCAGAATAATATGACCATAAGGGAACTCAAACAAGTACACGACTGGATACGGCTAATTTATGTGATGGCTCACATGCTTGCATAGGTTGGGTGGGTTGCTTTTGCTAGGTTGAACGACTTTAGTGAATAATGAATACATGCAAGGTCAACAACTCGCTTAATCACTAGTGCCCGGATGATATCTACCTAGGACTTGCTACCCACTCATTCCTCATTTTTCTTCTTCAGTCCTTTTCTTTTCATAAAGTTAGCTACATGAGTAATCAATATAACGCGTGATCTTCTCTTGCGCAACACCGTGACAAAGTATTGGCGTCCACAACCAAATCACAATGGAACAGTTTGACCTTCGGCATGTAGCATGCAGCTCATACTCCAAACTAATAAAATAGGAGAAAAAATAGCTCTTATAAAGCCTGGAATATGAAAACCCTAAGACCTTGCTCAAACGTGTTTACCGGTGTTTAGTCTAACTCGTTGTATTTCTGTGTAAAAATATCCATATTATACTCAGTGGGGACGTAACCATTAAACCTTTTAGGAGTCCGGTAATGCAGCGACTTGAAGACCCTTTAAGATCATTAAAGACTACATACACTTCTCGCCTTTATTGACTACATCCTGTTACTTGTGTAGAGAGATTTACGATATCCCATACTGAGTCATATTCATTATCCGCTCATTTGGTACTATAGGCGTCGAAGTCGTCTCCGCATACCTCGTCAGCGGCTTTAGTAGATGTGGCCGGGATTCCGAACCCTTTCAGCATATTCAGTATATTTGTGTACCAATGGCTCCACTTTAACTCTATTCTATCTGCCACCATAGTCAGTCGAGATTATGTAATCATCATTTATTCTGAGAAAAGGATGGCCTATCTGACCCAATCAATTGTCTCCATAAAAACACCCCTACCCTACTCAGCTTTGCCCCTCATCCGCTACCGCATCCCCTATGTCCCTCGCATCCAACGCCTTATCATATGCAATCTCGGACTCCCTCTCCACCCCCCTCTCATCCACACACAATGCACAGTTCCTTCCAATCAAATGCCACTCCCCCTCATCATAAGTGGTCGGTTCGCTCGCCACAATCGTATGTTTCCCAATTCTCTCCTCTTCGCCCTTCACCGCCTCAACGTTAACCGCATCTGCGGAATCCGGGTTCCCAGGGAACTTTCCATTCAACGTCCGCCCAGCGAACTCACTCCAGTACAAACTCGGTGGTTGTTGTGTGGCGTGGTTGCGGAATCTTACAGCGACCATTTTGATGCCATCAGTGGCGCAGAAATTGAGGCTGTTGGGGGTTCGCGCGGCGCCAAGGTTCTGTTTTTGAAGCTGCATAATTTGAGTTATGGTTTTGGTCATGGCAGAGAGCATTTCGGACAAGGGGTATGTGGATTGCCATGTTTCTTTGGGGCCCGATTGGGTCAGGTTGGTGATGTAGAGGGCGGCGGCGTGCTCGGAGTCGGTGCTGCCGAGGATGTTGCAGAAGGCGGGGAAGGAGAGGAGGGAGGTTGTGGTGCGACGGATTTCATTGAAGTTGCTGGGAGCGAATTGGTTTTAGCGATTCGACAATGGGGATGGGATGGTAACGAACCTTATAACGCCGTTGTGCATGAACACGTGACGGCCGAAAACGAAGGGGTGGGAGTTCACTTGCGTCACGACACTCCCAGACGTCGCCCTAATATGAGCAAAGAGACAGGTAGTTTCTGTATTTTCACAGAGGCTGCGAAAGTTGAAGTCATTAATCGGAGGGGATTGTGATTTGTACAAGGCTGGCCGGGGACCGTCCACGCTCTTGATGTAACTTGAGGCAGCGTTTGTATACCAAGCAAGACCTAAGCCATCCATGTTCAGCAGCGAGTTCCGCATTTTGAGCAAGGCATCAGTGGAATCGTCGAGGTCTCTATCTTGGTCGCGAGGGAGGAGACCTGGGAGATAGTGATCAGAGCACTGCTTTGCAATGGAGTTTGCCGGAGTTATGAGAACGTCTGAAAGGAGACAAGGCTCCTCTGGAGATATATAGGCGAACCACCGGCACATGCTGAGACTGGAGAATGATAAAGGTAAGCTATAATGGACGAAGAATTTCAGGAAGAGAAGGACAAGGAGGGCGTCGGATTTATAGATAGAAGTATAAAATGAAACTAGAGGTTAACTGGCAACAAAGACATACAGGCGTGAGACACGGTAAATCGATTGGCCAATGAAGAGGGATGATAATTAGGAATGGAAATTATAAAAATAGGGTCGAGGTCCTAAGGTGTATTTGTTTGGACGATAGAAGGCGTCGCAGGTTAACCGCACGGTTAGTATACAGCGTCTTCATTGCGGGGGAGGGAGGTTTGCTGCGGAAGGCGGGGCTGTTGTTTTCATCCATGCCAGTTCACCTAACCCTCCCTCATTAAAAAGTGCTGGACAGAATTGGTCAGATTGTTTTCATTGATGACCATCCCTTCTTCTTTATTCACAATGGAAAATCAATAAGAAAGATATCATTTAATGTTATGGACTATTGCTCGAGAGTTCAACTATAGATAGAGGTCACGTGATTATTCGAGTCAGTGGGAAATGTCCAAATGGAAGACGAGAATCAGCCATCATTCATCTCATCATTAGCATTGGTAAAATAGTCTGGTGAAAACAAATCATAAACTTCTTAATCTCGCTGCCAAAGCTCCGTACTATACCCTTTCAAGCTAACCCTATCAATCTCCCCAATCTCCTCATCTGTCAACCGCCACCCCAACGCCGCTAGATTCTCCTGAGCTTGTTGCATCTTCCGTATCCCAACCAGCGGTGATATCCCTCTTGAGAGATTGTAATTCAGCGCCACAGCAGAAATCGAAGTCTGACGCTTCGCCGCAATAGTCTTCAGCACGGCCACGATCGGCTCGATATCCTTCATGTCGTAACTGGAGAAACGATACGACTTGGGAGGTTTATGCTCCGCAGTATATTTCCCCGTTAAGCGGCCCTGACCCAGCGATGAATAACTCTGGAAAACGATCCCGCGCTCTGCGCAAATACGCAATAACCCGGAAAGTTCCGGGAGGCGCCGCAGGACTGAGTATTCGCACTGGTTGGTCGCAAGGGGCACTCCATACTTCGCCAGCTCCTCCTCAATCTTGAGCATTTCGTCAATGCTGTAATTCGCGACTCCAATGCACTTGGCCATTCCTTTGTCCACGCACTCGGCCATGCCTTTAGCGATTGTAGCAATGGATTGCATGTGGATGGGGCCGTGCACGAGATAGATGTCGACATAGTCCAGGTTCATGCGTTTAAGCGTATCTTCTAGAGCTTTCACGGGTGCGGTAGTGGGATGAAGGATGTCGACCATTTGGGGGACAACATAGTACTTCGTTTGGATGATAAAGCTGTCTCTCGGGAGACCCTGAAAAAGTTTCCCGCATATCTCTTCACTTTCTCCACTTCCATAGACTTGCGCCGTGTCGATGAAGTTGGCGCCGTTCGCGAGGCACAGTTGCCACGCTCTTTTCACCTCATCGAATTCCTCTGGTTTCCAGTGCCAAGTAGACTTGTCGCCCCATGGCCATGCGCCGATTACGAATGGTGGTGCGTGAACGTCGCCGTTTTTGCCTTTGTAGGTGATGAGGGTGTTTTTCGATGGGATCCAATTCTTTGGCTGGACGAACTCTAGGTTGGTGTCTTTTTCCGCTATAACCGGGTTGGGTTTTTTCGCGCCATGGATTCCAGACACAGCTGACATGCCTACTGAAAGGCCGGTTTGGAGAACTTTCTGCATCTTGAACACAAAATTTGATACAAATGGAGTAAAAGAGCAAGATAGATAATACAATGAAAATGGTATCAAATGTTGTTTAAAAAACGACGAGACAGAGGGGGGGTATCGAAGTGTATAAGAGTGCGTGCGATTCAATGTAATATCTTTACAAGTACACACCACGTGCGAGACAGAAGCACTATACCTTATATCCAAGCTAACTGATGATGCAATGCTGATGTCAGTGCAGTCGCTATGTCGTGCAGTCGCTTTGGCTGATCGTGGCCGCGGATCTAGTAATGGACGGATCTCTTGACGATCTGGAAGAGATCTCAATGACGTCACTTCTCAATCAATTCCTGTCACATGACCAGATGTTCAATCTTCCTTTGCATCCATCGAACAGAAATCCGGACATCTCGGAACGAGTCGATCAATATAATGGCAGAGGGTAGCTCCTGTCAACCCCTGGTTTATCTGGTGTTGTGATGATACGGTATTTCTCTCGATCGAAATGTTTCCCCAAGAAATGAAAATCAATGCCCTAATTCAGACTCATACTCTCTTGTCAACCGGCACGCTCCGCCTGAGTCCAACCATCTGCAGCATCTCCGTCCAGAACCCGACTGGAGGAGACACGAACATGGCTTCGTAGGCATCGATAACCGGCCGCTGCCATACAAGATCCACCTCATGCGCAGGAACAATCCGCGTGCGTTTGACTACCTTCCAGAAAATGTACAAGATAGGGGCAACTCCAACCTGCGGTAAATGAGTACGGTAGTTTTGAAGTCAAGGTGGGCATGGGAGAAGGAGGAGTGGAAGGGACGTACCATGGTGTAATAACTGAAAAAAGAATCGAGCGTGAACATTCCAGGCAAGAAAGTCGAATAACCATAACAGAACACGACCAGGACGAGTCCGGTGAGCCCAATCCAAGCGCAATATGGCTGGAAATATCCCCTGTAAGGTAGGGTCCCCCGGTCGATACCTTGTGCTTTCATGGCATTATAAAAACAAAGATAGGTGACACACATGACGATGAAATCGATCAGTCCACCTGCCGTAATCAAATTGACGAGCCATGTCAGTACTTGAGCCGAGCTGCTCGACACCTGGAGAAAACTGAGGAGGGGGAATAACATCGTGAAGATGAAACAGTAGATTGGGACGCCGCTTTTGGTACATTTCCTAAAGATCTTCGGGGCTCGACCTTCCAGTGCAAGAGAGTACATGGTTCGGGTGGCGCAGTAGGTGTAAGTATTACCGGCGGAGAATATACTGGTTATCAATAAGGCGTTTACGATGTGCGGCAAAACGGCAATATTCATGTTCTTCATGGCGATAACGTAGGGCGATCCGGCGGCTGTACCAGCCCCTTCTCCACCGCTCAAGGTCTTGACAAGCGAGGGGTCGTTGTAAGGGATGACGATTCCCACGCACAAAGCACCGAGGATGAAGAAGAGACCGAATCGCCAGTAGACCGTTTTGTAGGCAGTCTTGATGTAGATGCTCGGGCGTTTGGCTTCAGCAGCCACCATTGAAATGTACTCGGGGCCGACAATGCAGAAAGAGGCAGCCCATAGGGCACCCAGGAATCCTTCGAAGCGACCGAGGGATCCCTTGGCAAGGTATTCGGCGAAAGGACCTGGTTCTTTGAAGTTTCGAAAGCCATAGGCGTCATGCTGCGGGTTCCCACCGACCATCGTGATGAAGGTAAATAAGAAGAGCATAAAGATGAGGACCACTTTGCCGCCGGAAAGCCAAAATTCTGCCTCCCCGTAAGTCTTGACCGCAAGAATGTTTAATGCCCTACAGTATGTTTAGTTCTGGACGGTGATAAAGTGCAATGGGCCTTGTCGCATTAGGGGGGGGGGGGGGGGGAGGGGGGACGAAGGATTCGGGAGGGACCTCACGCGTATAGGACAATGCATGCTGCGCAAACTGCTGCTGTTGGGATGTCATCTCTCCAAAACGACAGGACGAGACTGATGGCGGTGATTTCGAAAGGGATGAGGAGAGCTTCATAGAAGAAGAAGTTCCACCCCACCATGAACCCAAATGCGTCATCTACCCATTTTCCGGCTAGTCGCACGAAACCACCACTAACAGGCATGAAGACGGTCATTTCAGCTATGCAGTTGTTGACCAAACCCATAAGGCAGGCATAGAAAAGGTAGGCGAGCAGAGTACCGGCGGGTCCACCTTTGTTAAGAGCACCACCTATACTCACAAACAAGGCGGTGCCAATTGACCCTCCAATGGCAATAAGCTGAATCTGACGATTACCAAGACGACGTTGAAGCTCGTCGGCGTTGTCCAAGACGTCCCCCCGTTGACGAATCTCGGGGTTCTTCGACTCTTGGGCGTAACCCTCGTAATGGTTAGACTCGTCCATATTTGGCGGGTGCTTCAATTTGAAGCGGTAGAAATTAAGAAATGATATGGAAAGCACACGACAAAAACGGCACAAGAGAATAAGGATGAAGAAAAGACGTCAGTTGCAGGAAAAGAAAAGGTCCGATGAGATTATCAGGGTTCATATAGACAGGCCAGGTGCAGAAGACTGGGGGGGGGGGGGTGTTTTCGGTACCGTGTCCCTGGCAGTGGCCCATCAGCACAACCCACTGGCGTGGAGCGATAGATGATTTGCATCGCGAAGAGGAACGAGGTATGATTGAAGTGTTGCTGTAGGTTAGAGGTAGAATGTATCTAAGCCTACATGAGCATTGGTGTGACTGCAAAAACTCTGGGCATAAGCTGAATATGTCATGGCTTCGGGGGAAGAGTTTTCCGTACCCCACACCTCCACCAGCCACCTCAGCCACAGTTTACCCCGCCACCCCCACGATAAGAGGTCTTTTCTACTACCCCGCTCATCGCAATTCCTCATGATTCAGACAACATACAAACCTACATAGTGACTGACAGTCGTCGTATTATACGAATGACAATCGACTTCTCGTATTGTAGAAAACAACAATTCACTAGACTTTGAGTTTTTCTGTCATCGGTGATTATGGATGGAAAAGTGAGATACTGACTTAACCCTTTTAGACTTAGCGGAACCACACTCTTAGTTCTCCTTTTTAGGAGGTATCTCCGTGGTATGAAGGTTCCTTGTTTTTTATCTCTCGTATCAACTGTATAAGCTTGTCTTGTAATAGTCAGCGTTAATCAGTTTCTTGGTTTTATTGGATACTCTCTCCTAAGACATTCGTGTTCTACGGAGGTTGTAGGGTTAGATTTCTATCAATTCAGTTCATCAATGATTCAGTCTATTTACCTGATTCCAGCATTTAAATGGTCTGTTGGAAACCGAAGTGATGAAATTGTGAGTCAATTGTCGTCAATATAGGTCTGCCAAGAAAGGGCCATTTAACTATTGGGAAAGGCGTATAAGTAAATAGGTGAATAAAATAACTGCGACCAGCGAATCCTCTGTCCATTGCCTAACTCCTTCTGATGTTTTTGCTTCCTACAAAACTGAGCTGTTGATACAAATTACCTGATCATCAAGCTTCATTCATAAACACCCACAATTAATCAACATTGAGGAATTTTTATTATTAGGAGAAGCCCAGACCACTGCCACTATAAAGTCGAGCCTATCCTCAACTTTAAACACCCGAAGTACCTCTACAATGTTCCCATTCTCCATAATGCCGATGGCGTTCTATCTCCTAAGCACACTGGAGTCAAATTACAGCTGTCATTTTTCGATACACACCCTTAGCCGAGCACACCCTTTAAACACCTTGCTCAAGCCCATACCGATACACTCCCAAATCCTCCCTCACGTTCGTACCTCTAACAAAGTCCTTCGTCAGCTCACCCGGATGCGCATGCTCTTCCAGCGTCCTATTCAACCCCTCCCTCTGCATACAATTGTCAAAATGGAAGCTCTTCGCACATTCATCCAACTCCTCAAAACTCATATCCTTGAACAAGTTGGCAAACTCCTCGTTCAGCGTATTCGACATATAGATCTGATTAACCAGCCGAGTAATCTGGCGGTCCGTATCCCAGTTGGGGGGATACTGGTTCTTGGATTCCGGGCACACATCGGCGCGGTCGATGTAGTTGACGAGCGGGGAGACTGCTTCTTCAACCTCTTGACTTGGATACCTCCCCCAAGCATCCAACTGCAACCTTCTCTTCTTCGCCAACCATCTCTCACAAACTTTCATATACTTACTCTCCGGGTCCGCATACACCATGCCTTGGAAGCCGATATCCTTGTATAGCCAAATATTCCAGTGGCACTTATACTTATCGTAGATATCCAACTGCGCGCTCAGGCAGTTCAGCCGAGCGCTGTTGACTTTTTCGACATTGGCATCGAGTCCCTTCTGTGCGTATACCGGACCGAACTCGCCGTTCCAGATGGGCGTTTTGAAGCGGTACATTATTTCGGCTTTTGTCAGGAATTGGAGTTCGAGTGTGTTTTTCTCGTCTTGGGAGCCAGTAAACAAGGAGCCCTTGGGGAAGCCGTACATCTATGAGACGGTAAGAAACTGTATGCAGCTCAGGAGCAGGAGGTTTGAGGTAGAGGAGAAGGAGAGACACACAGTATAATCGTGCAACGCATAAACACAATTCGGCAGTGGGTTCTCAAAGAACTTCCACTCCATTGAAAACGTATTTCCATCTAGCCACAAGATGTGCCGGGGGTCGACTTTCCGGATCGCAGGCTCTAATCTGTCATAGAAGGCGGGCAGACGCCAATGCTCCGGATCGCAGGGCTCGTTGATCGGATTGTAACCCGCAACCCAGGGATTGTCTTTATAGCGTGCAGCAATTTGTTGCCAGAGCCAGATGGTGCGGTCTTGGTGGTCCTTGTAGTCCCAGAAGGCGGCGTAGTTTGTGGGGTTGTCGGAGTGCCAGTCGGGGTTTTGGCCGCCGGGGACGGTGTGCATGTCGAGGATTGTGTAGATGCCGTTTTTGGCGCACTTAAGAGGTTAGATGGGTTGAGCTGAGGTAATAGGAAGACAAACAATGTCGATGACGCGGTCGAGATGCTTGAAGCCTCCCTCTTTCAACACCCTTGGGTTGCTATCATCCTCAAAATGTCTGTGGTTGAAAGGTACACGGATACAGTTCAATCCTTTGCTAGCAAAGAACTTCGCATCTTCCTCCCCAAAGAAATACTCCAAGAACTTGTCGAAGAAGAATTCGTATTTCTCTTTACCCAGGACCTTGAGCATGGCAGCGCGGTGTTTCGATTCCATTCCAGGATAGCCTACGTTTGAATCAGAACCGTCACAGGGCTCATGTGGGTTGTCCGAGTTGCTTCATACCTGTGATGAAGTTCTCCATGCTTTTGCAAGTTAGTAATTGTGATGTCTCTTCCAGAAAGTCAATTGTCATACTTCATCCAACCACCAATAGCGGCGCCACGAAGCACGACTGGCCTTCCGTCCTCACCAACCACAAACTCGCCTTCAACTCTAAGAAACCCAGAAGCCATGATTTTCAGGTATATATGCGGTAGAAAAAGGATGATTCAGAGAACAATTCCTCAACATCCCGTAGGTTGGCTAGTCCCTATATATACGCTCCATGATTTACCCCATTACCGCATCGTGACTACAACTCTTTTCCCTCTTTTCCTCTGATTGCGTGAATCTTGAACCTGCCGTTCCCCGGAAAGTGCCTACATCTTGAGCTGGCATCGCGATGGTGGGGTAGTGGGGCAACCAGAACCGCTCAAGCTTTTGATATCAGCCTAATATCAGCGTACGCTTCTATTGGTGGGTTTAAGGATAGCTCGAGGTAGAGACATTCCCCAAGAGGGGGGCTTAGTCATATGTGGTGATGTTGGTGAATTGGTGGGTAGTTGATTAAGTCTCCGGGGCAACGTGGATTCCAGTTACTAGAATTCCGGTAATATCGAATCCGCTATAAAGATCTTGCCAACAAAAGTTTCCCGTAATATCATGCCAACACTAGGGGCCGAATAAATCAATCCTCTTTTGCAAGATGTGGATGGACACTCAAAGACAATTTGCGATCCATAGTTTTAAAAAATGGGAAAGTAGCCATAAAAAACTAATCACAAGCGGGGAAGGCGAAAAGTATCTCACCAAAATGGGAACGTAGAGAAACACTAGCAATGAGCTTTGAACAAAAAATAGGATATGAGAATTCAAGAGGAAGCAGATAGAGACATGAAGAACCTGTTGAGGGCGATCCAAAACCATCAAACTCAAGACACATTCAAGTTCCACCACATACCCCAATCCTCACTTTTGCCGTATCCTGTGTTAATGCAGTTTTGTGTTTAATGCGGTTTCGAGTGATCTTGTATGAGAGGGTCTCGCATATTTGCAGTGGGAGTTCCATCGGTAAGGCGAGGAAGTGACTAGTTTTCGATAGAAACGCTGTGGTAACGTAGGTTTTATCGGTTGTTCTTGTGAGGCGTGGGACCAATGCTGTTCAACGGCGGAAAACGACATTGGACGAGTTTCGAAATTTTGAGAGTCAGATCGTAGATGGCATGAAGTTGCTCTCTGAGGCGAGATGTGAGTGTAAGTTTGGTGGAATAATGGTTGGAAGCATTGATCGATTGGCGGCATAAGATAGGAGTGTCCAATGAATGGGTACAAGGCAGATATATACCGTCCAGGTGATGACTGAATAAGCTACCGTACAGATGGGAAGGCAAGCCTCTAATAATGGGAAGGAGTAGTTTAGTTATACTCCTTTGCCACTATGGAAGATATAAAGTCTGCAGTAGTCTCAATAGAGCCAATCCTCGCGAGCGTCACGAGAGCCAGCATAGCCAGATCGGGCTTGATCCGGGCAAGAGAGAAGCGATGTTACCAAGCGGACCATGAAAGATGTGTACAAGCGAATGGTAACCGCATAATAGTCTTTCCTAACCAAGCATGCTGACTGTCAAACAGAGAATAGGTGCTGTGAAAACTCGTTTTTCTGTATGAAGCTGTGCTTACCGTGCATGGAATATGCATGCAGGTGTGTGCTTTGCAACATCATGAAGCGGACTTTTCAAAATAATGCCAAACATGAAAAGACCAGGCTTCAAAGGGGAATCGAATGCTGAAGTTCGGTTGCAGCAATTCGACTTTGTTTATTTGATCGAGCCGTAGGAAGCTGGAAAATATCCCTCATGTTGATTGATTGTGATTTCCATTTTGGGTGGCATGATTGCAGAAACTCCTGCAGGACTCGGGCCGCGATCTAATCAGCCACATGCCGTATTGTGCGGTTCATGATGCCATGATACTGCACTCAAATTTCACCGGATCTATGAGTTGAAATGGACAACAGGGTGTTGGTGAGTGGTTCGTTGGGAGATCTAATAACCCCCTTAGGGATAGGCGAAAGCCCGTCTGAGTACTGTTTAATCCTTGGTGTGCCTGTTTCCACAATGATATTGAACTCCCTGTGAGTTTTTAATTGCATACCTTATCCGTAGCATCTTCGTAGCGAGGAGACGGAGGTTCAGACGCTGCAGTCCGCCGCTCGTGCTCATCTCACAACCATCGCAGCCGCCCTTCTTCGACGATGCCTTGTATTACCAAAGCAATTGCACTTGAGAATTGCTCTTCCTCGGAAATCCGCCGCGGAAATTGAGAATTCTGGTAACGTTGGATTGGGCCGGCAAGTGAGATGCGGCGGCTGATGCATTGCAGATATCGCCGTAATACCCCTGATATCGTCTTCACCTGAGTCACTACCACATCTTCTCTCCTACGACGCCAATTCCCGCACGCCATACCACACTTGTTTCAGAAATGCAGAGGCCGAAAGCGAATGGACTTGTTTCGCGAGCGTGGCATGGCCCGGTGTACCCCTTCAAGCAGAAAATATACGGGCGAGAGGCGCACCCTCCTCCTACCCTAAAAGCCAGCCGTGGTCTTCCACCAATCGAGGAAAACGAATTAGAATCCCCGAAAGTACCCACAACTGTCCCACATCCATATCCGGGCACTGAAAACATGGACAATGGTAGTCAAGTGCCCACAAGGCGGAAGGTGGAAGCCGACGCTGCTCAGATCGCTCATGTTAATGGGAATGACTTCAAAAACTTGGAAAGAGAGGCTGCGGTGCCACTGAAGACTTCGCCGCCCTCAGACCCCCGCGATGTAGAGCGTCATAGTTCTGAGCACCATAGCGCCGCCTCAGCCCGGTTTGAAAATAAGCCACTCCCCGTACTGCCCCCTAGTCGTCCGAAGGTCGCAAACTGGCGGCTATACGACAAGCCGGTGGAAGCCGGTGGTCTTTTAAAGATACCGGTTGTTCATCCCCCTCACAAAAATCGTGACTGGGAAGAATTCAATACATATCTGTGCGATGAGAAACAAGCTGATGGGGCAGTTGCTGGTCCAACACAAAATGGCCTCGGGAATGGCGCAGGGATAACAAGGGCGGCAATGTTGAAACATAGAGAGATCCCGCCCAGGTTTGCTCCAGTTTCGAACCATAATGGTCAATCGTCTTGGGATCAAGCGTCGCATGGTCAAATCCACCAGGACAGAAACCGGTTTGCCCCAGCCCCAAATTACAGGGAGTCCCATTGGACCCAGGACACGGGTAGACCGACGCCTCAAGTAAATGGGGGGCAAGTAAACGGAAGGCAGTTGCCTCTGGCTCCAAATCATGCCGGTGAGCCACACTGGGATAGAGCGGCGAGGGTTAAGCCGACAAATTTTGTCCCGAACCAATATAATGGTGAACCGCTTTGGAACCAACAAGCAAAAGTGGTAAATCCGGCTCAGCTAAACCGAATAGATTCCGGGATCCATATGTATGGTTCTACAAATCCTGGCCAAAATGGGTTTAACGGGGCTGAAGGTAGTCCCCCCCATGCGAACGCAACATATATGCTTATCTATTTGTAGGTCCAACGGGGATGCCGAGATGGAAGACACATGAGACTGCCAACCAATTCTTCCGCCGAGCAGCCACGGCGGAACTAAACAGGATAGAAACGAGTGCATTAAGTCCCTATATCCTCTTTATGGTCACCTCAAGCAACCTGTCCACTAGCATTCAGAGGAAGAGAGCGTTGCGAAACCCAGCTGATGGGCGAGAAGTTATACAGAGCGCCCTTGTCGTGCACACGAAAGTGGGTATTATGGACACATCCGGTCTGGTTTCAATGACTCCTGAATTGCTTCGTGCTTTTGCAAACGCCAAGGATGTAGCCAGGAGAGGGGATACCGAGGTCAGAATTTTGGGTGTCGACATGCGGAAGACAGAAGTTGGTTCATTCGTGGCCTGCAATTTTCTCCGTCGACGTTTCAACTTCACGCCTGAACTGAGTGCTGAATCGGAGGTATTGGCATGGGAGGAGGTCCCCTCACATGCAGTTGTCTTTCAGTGGTCATGGGACGCTATTCAGCGGAGCGATTTGGCACAGAAACATTTTCCGGCCTTGAAGGCTAGACCTCCAACGGAGTGTGCTGATTGTGCATTGATGCAGACGCCCAAGACTCTATACGAAGATCACGAGGTCCAGCCTTTTGATGTAATCCTTTGCTTGCATAGAGATCTGGGTATGCGAGTGGACGATCCTGTCACAAAACAAATGGTGGAAACTTTTTTAGCCTTGAGCGGAGGTCATACATGTCTGCGACATTATGGCAGGACTGATAAGGCACCCAGACCTGTGGACAAAGGTGATGTTGAGAGAACTTTCGACATTATACGAATGGCGCAGAGGAACTACCGTTTGGTGGGACGGTGACTAGTATGCAAAAGTGAATAAGCGTCCTGAAAGCATGTATGGATATCCGTAGGTATGTCTGTCAATGGTCAGTGAAAGGCTTCAGAAGTTTCTAACAAAAGAATAGACATTTATTTTCTGCAACAACTGTGCGTTTGATTCAGCAGTGTGAAGTGGGGTACGCCTGAAAGGAATTTTCCTTTACCATTGTCGTTTCAGAGCGATCTTATGCTTCTCGCAGCCACACTAATATCGAATGGAGAATGACTGAGGGAGATGACTGGCGGAGAATGGCTGAGGGAAATGGTTTAGGAATAGGAGTTCCGCGGTGTACCTGTATCTCATCTGTAAATGAAATGAAAGAGTTTCAGAACCGGAGTCGTTGACCACTCATCAACTGAGATATGGATGTGGTGCTGTTGCAAAGAGCAAAAAGAAAGACGAAGCCTTGAGTTAGGAAGGCCCGCTACTGTGATGTCAGGGTGGTAATCCGGCAGTCGCGGAAAAGGGTGCGCCCATTCCTTCAATTCCTATCAACACCGAACTGCGTCTATCTTAAAAAGAAACAATAAAAAAGAAAAAAAAAATTTTGCGACCGACGTCGGACTCGAACCGACAGCCTCACCCTTAGGAGGGGTGCGCGCTACCATTGCGCCAGCCAGCCAATTATTGAAGATTTTTTTATTTTTCAAAATATTTGTAAGTTATAATTTTTGATGAGTGGATCACCTTCGTTCGCGGCTGTGACAACATAACTTAATTTGAGGGTAGTCTTCCCAAGACAAGGAGGTTCTGTAGCATTTGAAATGATTTCGTCAACATACAATATATAACCATACAGCTCACGCAGCAGTATTTTTATCATTCATTCATGTTCTGAGCTTAAGGAGCAAACTCCCAGAATTCTGTTTGGTCTGTGCGGGGTTGTGTCCTCCGCTTCAACTGTCTGTCGCCTCCTCATCCTCTTCGACTTCCTATTCTTTTGCCTGCTCTCTACCCAGGTATACTCTTCAATTTCTTCATAAATTAGCTAGAGGAATGCATGCCTGAAATTTATGGGAATGCTACAATAGGGCTTGCAGGGGAGGAGCCACTGTTTCCATGTTGTCCTCTGACGTCTCCTTTTCTTTCCTTAGTGGCACATTTTAATGTTTTTCAACAATTTCCATTTGAGCATCGTAATTATATAAGCGTTTTCCAAATAACATACGGCCTACTGTGAGCTCTGCTTGCAACCTGGACGTTGTTATCCTCCTGCGACTGGCCATGCCTCATCACCCCCGTCACGAAACTGGCCAAGCCGTCTCAACCTCATACAACCCGCCAAAGAGTTCTCAGATACATAAACTTCGCCACGGGTTGCCGCATTATGCTGTTCATTGCCATTGAAGAGTGTTCAGCCTCAGTTTCGAAGGCGACGATCTTGCGCTTAAAGACGTCCAATTGCTACCGCATGCCGGCAAGGAGGCGTCATAGGAGCTATGTGATCGCTTGTCTACGGCAATAGACTTCAGCAACTGCCTCGCATGAAAAGGTTTAGATTTCGGTTTCTAGTCCACTTCTTTTTCCTCCACTTCTCCCCCTCTTGGTCCTTAGCTTCATCACTCTCTTCACGGCTGGTTCGTTTTCGTTTCTGCATGTTCTCGGACACCTTAGTTTTCCTTTCCTTCTATCTCAGACTCTGGAGTCTTGTGGAATCTTACTATTTGAATAATAAATAAAGCTCCCATAATGCCATTGTCGAGTCGTTCGAACCGGCCGTCTCCGCTGAAGCTGGCTTTGAGGGACGACGAGCCTACATTCGCCAGTCTACCCAGTCCACCAAACCCAGACAGTCCATCACCAACTAGACTTCCAAGCCCTGAGTCGCCAGACACTTCATCTCCTACTGGACTGTCAGGACCTGAATCTCCTGACCTACCTTCAACTACAGAAACTTCCCCATCTGAGGAGCCACCTTCCCCTACTTCATCTGACCTGCCGCCGGCTACTGAGACTCCTACCATGTCCAAAGAATCACCGTCGGTCACTTCGTTCACCCAACCGGGTATACCAGTGACGACAGATGCTGTTCTTGAGCCATCATCCACGTCGCTGCTTCCATCGGGTTCTGCAATCACAGAATCTCTTGATTCATCCACCGCCCCGCTTGTTCAAACTTCTTCTTCCTCTTCTACCTCCACATCCATTTCCTCTCTTCCGCAAACGACTGCGGACCTCCCTGTTCTCCCTCTACTGTCAACGTCATCATCGTCCCTGAGGAGGGTCGATACATCTAGCACTGCTCCGATCGCTATCACAGGACTCGGCAACACAGCCTCAGAAAGCAAAGCGGCTCAGGTTTCTCGACCTTCTACCATCAGTCTGTCAGGAACGGATCCAGCAGAAGAGAATCAATCTTCTTCAGGCACAGGGTTACCCCAGAAGTCTCTGAAAAAGACTCCGCATATATCAAAAGTGGCGGAAGGAGCCCTAATAACCTTTGTGGTTCTTGGTATGCTATGTTAGCTCTCTCTTGCGTACAAGATGCTGATTCGTTGCAGGGGTGCTTGCTCTCCTAGTCGGAGCATTCCTCTACTATAGATGCAGGCAACGGAAATATAGACACAGGAATATGAGACACACAGAGGTGGGTTTGGAAACATCTGTCTAAAATTATCCTTTATTTACTTTCTCCAGGATACCTTCTCCCCCACAAACAGCTCCTCTCTCCACCCTCCAGAAACAGCCCACGTCCCCAGCTCAATATCAAATTTCAGTCTTTTCGCCGGCGACTCCAACCACCGCCCTATCACCGCCTCAACGGACTCCTCTCGCTCCCGTTTCCAAGGCTTCGAATCCCAACCGATCCACCCGCCTTTGCCATCTGCGAACCCCTTTACCGACGACCCTGATAGGAACAAAGCATATGATGTGCTTCGGGGCCGTCCCCGCAGCACAACGCTCACGGATCGCGGAGATTGGGTGGCAAATCCGTTCAAGGATCCCCTGAGTGATCGGTTTGATCCGTTTGGAGAGTTGGAGGAGAAGGCGAGAATAGCGAGGCTGAAGTACGTGGATGATGTTAGGAGAGAGCAGGAGGAGACGAAAAAGTTACAGGGGAAGTGATAGAGAGTGTGTAGTAGATTAGTATGGAGCCCAAAATATGCTGCAGAGGTTAGAGCACTCTCGAAAGGGATAATAGACCATCAGATGTATTGGAACTGTAATCATTATTGGTCAATCTAGTTCCAGAATGCATTCGAGGAAAGACAATCGAACTCCCATCCTTCTTCGGGCAAACAATAAGCAAAAACAAGGACAAGGCTTATTTTAAAAATTTTTAACATACCATAAAAGAGTGACTGAGGACTTGTCGTTGTCGCCTTTGAATAATAGTAAGCCACTAGTTCCGCAAACAGACTAGCAGGAAGGAAATCTTGGCGCACCCCGCCGTCCAGCTTCCGAAATTCTTGACTCAGCGACCAGGTCGCCGCTCTCTTCAGAACATCACCACCAAACCTTACCGCAACAACTACAGGGTATACACACGAATATATCCGACTTACACAGGCTTTTTCTATACGCCCTCCACGTAGACCGTATACTCCAGGACCCGTCCTTAACCCAAACCTTTCCCCCGCCCGTCGCTGCACCGAGCAGCTTTCTTCCCTATATCTAGGCCTTTACACATACCAACCGCAATCATGTCTCTCACAAACTGTCGGTTCTACGAGGAGAAGTACCCTGAGGTGGAGTCGTTCGTCATGGTGAACGTCAAGCAGATCGCTGAGATGGGCGCATATGTCAAGCTATTGGAGTATGGTAGGTTGACCACTGGGAAAGAAGCCCGCAGATGCGGTCTTGAAGTAACTAGGCCGCTCACAAATTCCAGATAACATCGATGGCATGATTCTTCTCAGCGAATTGTCTCGTAGGCGTATCAGAAGTATCCAGAAGCTCATCCGAGTCGGAAGGAACGAAGTTGTGGTCGTGCTTAGGGTGGACAAGGATAAGGGTTATATTGATTTGTCGAAGCGCCGTGTGTCTCCCGAGGATATTATTAAGTGTGAGGAACGGTGAGGATGGCAGACCACCGCATTTGTTGGAGACGGTGGAGCTAATCAAGAGCCAGCTACAACAAGTCGAAAATGGTGCACTCCATCATGCGCCACGTCGCCGAGAAGACCAACACCCCGATCGAAGAACTGTACCAGAGCATTGGATGGCCACTGAACAAGAAGTACGGACACTCCATCGACGCCTTCAAGCTTTCCATCACGAACCCAGACGTGTGGAATGATGTCACTTTCCCATCCGAGGTGGTTAAGCAGGAGTTGCAATCTTATATCGGCAAGAGGCTCACACCACAACCTACTAAAGTCCGGTCGGATATCGAAGGTATGGCTGATTTAATCTGCTAGAAGCGGACTTATTCTAATTTCCATAGTTACTTGCTTCGGATACGAGGGTATTGATGCGGTCAAGGCTGCTCTCCGGTGCGCAGAGGCCAAGAACACCCCGGAGAACCACGTCAAGGTCAAGCTTGTCTCTCCTCCACTATACGGTATGACTAGCCTCTACATAGCCCCATCTCACTTGCTGACTTTTCAGTCCTCACCTCGCAATGTCTTGACAAAAACGTCGGTATCCAGACCCTTGAAGCCGCCATCAAGGAGATCGAGGAGAACATTACGAAAGCGGGAGGTAGCTGTGTGGTTAAGATGGCACCTAAGGCCGTCACCGAGAACGACGATGCTGAGTTGGCGGCCCTTATGGAGAAGAGGGAGCGTGAGAACCAGGAAGTCAGCGGAGACGAGGATGAGAGCACCAGCGATGAGGGGGGTGTTGATGCTGACGCATAATTGCGTGTATGAATTACGATTGACGGATAGAACATATTGTTTCATACTAGAGGAAGACAAAAGTGAGATTGCGGAGTTAACTTGGCCACGACTAATGGACCGGATGATCATGTTGCAATCCTTCAGATATTCGACTATATGTAGTAGAATGGATCTGATATCTCTGGACTTGAAATTCTGATGGTGAGCATTCTGCGATTTTATTGGTCCGTTCATCGCCTCGACTGACTGGGGAACGATCAACGTCATATGCGATCCCGCCTGGTCCAAGCTTCCTGCCAGCGCCAGCCAGTTCATGGCCAACTTGTTTATGTGAACGGAAATCTCACCTCTGTTTCGGTATACTCTCTATCACGAACATTCTTCAAGTTTGCGGTAGGCTTCCACACCTTTAACTTTTGTTCTCCCCACTGAACGACCAGCTTATCGCGTATATCTTGAAAACCGGAGAATAACAGCTCTCCGGCGCAGCGATATGGTGAAGTGGAGCAGATTATTCAACTGGGATGGCCATGACAGGCGCCTCCATATCCATGATGAGTTTGAGGCCCGTTAGAAACCCCATTGAAATCATATATATTGACTCCCCGACTAATTCAAGACAGTTCTGCCTACCAGTCGTGAATCATTCCCGCCCTCCCCCATCCCCGCCAAAGAAGTTACCAAGGTCGCGCTGCGCCTCAAATTCCAAATTGAACGCGTTATACCGTGCGAGCTCGAAGAAGACAAGATTATAAAACCTCATAGCGAAATCATCACCCAGGCAGTCGTTGACACAGCGAAAGAGGCGGGAGGGGAGGAATACAGGTCCTGTGTGGTATACTGTCTGCTAGTAGTCAAGAAATGGTTCAAGACACAAGCAGTGAAAGAGATATGGGACGCAGATTTACACAATGGCCGGGCCATTGCAGCGGAGACGATAGCGAAGCACATCATTGAGGACGAGGAAGACATGACGTATCTGCTTCAAGAGGTACTTTTGAAGCGGTACTCTATTCTTATTGACGGCGAGGACTCGACTCCCAGCAACGCCATAGAGAGAGCTGTGGATATGCATGCCTTGCGAGTCATCGGAAGCTCTGGTTACCAGAGATGCATATCGTACCTCTGGCGCGGCTGGATCATCCAAGACGACGACGATCCTTCCCGCTTCATTGACTACAAGCAAAAGACCAACACCAATTACTGGGTCCATTTCGACCCGGACAGGATGCGTGTACCCATGTACCAGAATGCTCTTCAGATTACCATTTCGTTCGCCTTCCTAGCGCTGTACACAGGCGCAATCAATACGATCAATCCCTCCGGTGACCTCGACTTCGTGGAGGGATTACTGTATATTTTCACTCTAGGCTTTGTCTGCGACGAAATCGCGAAATTATGGAAAGTCGGCCGGTACTACATCAGCTTCTGGAACGTCTTCAACAGCACACTCTACGCTCTCCTCACTGTGTCCTTCATTACTCGCATGGTGGCTCTCACGCATTCTCGGGGTCACCCGTCGCGGGAACATTACAATGAGCTCTCATACAACTTTCTGGCGTTTTCGGCTCCGATGTTTTGGATGCGGTTGATGTTGTATTTGGATACGTTTCGGTTTTTTGGGGCCATGTTGGTGGTGTTGAAGGTTATGATGAAGGAGTCGTTGATTTTCTTCGCGTTGTTGGTTGTCATTTTGATTGGCTTTTTGCAGGTAAGGCTACTCGAGGATTGGGAGGCTCTGCCTCCGTCGAGGCAGAGTGTAAACAAGTTCAGTAGCTAACGAATACCAGGCCTTCGTGGGAATGGATCTTGCGGACGACGAGCTGAAAGATACAGGCTTCGTAATCCAGGCCATGTTGAATGCTATTATGCAGAGTCCTGAGTTTGATGGTTTCGACCAATTTGCTGTAAGTACCAAAAACCATAAGAGACTCTAGATTGATGTGTTCTTATACTAACCCCGGTAGCCGCCATTTGGGATTATCCTATACTATATCTTCACATTTATTATCATGGTTGTGCTACTGAACATCCTCATTGCGCTGTACAATTCAGCGTACGAAGACATCACTGAGAACGCGCTAGACGAATATATGGCGCTGGTGAGTAGTTTCTTTTCACCCTCCCTACATCAGTCTAACTATGCCCAGTTCTCCCAAAAAACAATGCAATTCGTCCGCGCCCCCGACGAAAATGTCTTCATCGCGCCCTTTAACCTAATTGAGCTTCTCTTTCTCGTTCTCCCCTTCGAATGGTGGCTCCCCAAGCATCAGTACGAGCGCCTCAACGACATCATCATGGGCATCATCTACTCCCCGCTCCTCCTCGTCACCGCCTACATTGAAACTAAGCAAGCCTATAAAGTCCGCAGCAATCGTAGGAGAGGGGAAGAGGATGAGGATCAGGTCGAGGAGTGGGAGCAGTTGCCGGATGAGTGCGATTTCGAGACTGATGGATGGGAGAAGAGGGTGGAGGCTAGTAAGCCGAATGTTGAGTTTGACGCGGCCACACTGGAGGTTAGGAAGTTAAGGGAGGAGGTGCTGGAGTTGAGGAGACTGTTAGAGGGATTGAAGGGAGTTGGGGAGAGTGAGTGGGGAAAGGATACTATGAAGGAAAGTCAATTGGGGGAGAGTAGTGAGAATAGGGGGAGGAAGAACACGTAATGTTTAACGCGATATAGGGATGTCAGAAAAGGTATGTCTAACGGGAAGGGAGTTTGGTAAATAATCAGGACGGGCTCACGATACCTTATTGTTTAGCATCAATATGCGGAGGCGCTTTCGGACGTCTATCCTTTTTCCTTGATACCTACTTACACTAGTAGTCCTGTTATGTGTCTCTGAGTGCAATGCCAAGGGATCATTCTTTCGTGATGTGCTTCTAAGACAACAGAAAATAACCTATCTCTACTAAATAAGAAGTTACTCCAAAGACTTTGTAACTTAACGTAAAACTTGGAAGGATATTCTGAGCATGGCGCGGAAAACGATAGAGTTTCAATCTGGACTTCAAACAATAAACTAATGTAAACCCAAGCTTTACAGAAAATACTATAAATGCAATTGAATGTTTAGCTAAGCAAAGCTGATATCAGTGAATGAAGGGTCGAAGTTGATGCCAGCTTCTGATTGGCCAGATTTGCATGCGCAATCCAAGGGTCCAGGCGTGCAGGGGATGATGGCAGTGACACTCTTTCCATGGACATAACACGAACTCGCATTGTACATTCACTCCTTCGTTCCTCATCCTCTCCTTTCTCTACTATTGCCTATGATACCCCCTTGTGTCTTTCTTGTAATGCATTAATTTCGTACCCTTTATACGTAAGACGCGTTGTGGAAGCTCTTCCCCAGCTAAACAAAACCGCCAAATGGCTTGCAGACGAGAGCATCCGCATTCATGGGATGGGATAGATGTGCTGGGGTTGGAGGCGGATTCGTATACTGCTGGTAGACTGGTGAGTGAAGTCTCAGCTCTGCGGTTAGAGATTAGCTAACAGCATTCCAAGCAACACGCAACCCCTTTGCATCTCCACGTCACCTCGCGCCGCTATTTCATCGGTCCCATTCCCGTACGTACCCCAATCCTCTCCCTTACTAGACACAACCTTATAATATATACAGGAAGGATGGCTTAAGACGCACCGCCGGGATTGGTACAGACACCATTTGAATATCAACTACACGTCCCGTACCGCTACCTTTTCGTCAAATCCGAGGGAGGCATATCAGCGAAGGATATCGGGGTTGGAGGGGCCGAGTGCGAGTGCGACGTTGATAAGAAGTTTTCCGCAGCCGGAGGATGTTGAGGAGGTGGATGAGAGTGAGCAGAGTAAGGATGCTTCAACTCGACAGAATGTACAGGAGTGGAGTAATAATGGGTCAATGCCTATCCAAGCGAAAGAAATATCTGGGACCTCTGTTCCGAGGGCCTCTGAGCAGAGGGGTGGTATGCTCAATGCGGAGGAAGAACCGGAATTTGTAGATGCGCCTTCGGAGCCGGATGCGGATATGGAGGCTGAGGCCAATGATATTAACCATGGACTTGTACCTGTGAAGCGGAGGACAGCTCGCCCATCAAGTACGAAGTCCTATCACACTGCGTTTGCGGCCCGGGAACCTTCCACAACCGAGGATAAGACGCAAGAATCTATACCGGATGAGAATGAGACGCGAGAGTCTACGCCAAATGAGGACCAGGGGGCAGAAAGACTTCAAGATGAGGTGCAGGAACAGGCAAGTAGCTTACAAGTTCCTAAAGACCATCAAGAGGAAGTTTTAAATCTAGCGGGAAAGCAACGGATATCTATGGTAGAAAGTTACAACAGTGGCCCATCGGGGTCAATTCTAAATGACCCCTCCGCTGAGACGGGCTCAACTACATCTCTGCTGCGCAAGGCTAACACAAATGAGTTACAGTTCGGCGCGGCGCCCGAACCCCGAACGAAAGGCATTCTTACGAAAATGAAGAGGCGTTCAGAAGGGACTTTGGATGTTGAGCCCGGACTGGAACACACCGACACCAGAGTTACTCGCACCAAATCACATCTCCGGCATCTCGTGAAATTCGATATCCCGGAGGACTCTAAGCGCGCGGAATTACATATGAAAGCAAAAGCGGCGCAGATGACTATTCAACGCGCTTCGACGAAGCTCAGAAGGCAGAAAATAAGAGATGGACTTGTTGTTAAGATGGAACGGATGCTGCTTCGAGTGGATGAAGCTGGTAAAGGGGTGCCTGATGATTATGATGAGAATGGGAATCAGAAGATTGATTCGCGGGTTAAGGATAAGTGGAGGGAGTATATGGTCGTGTGTCGGCAGTGCATTTCTGATCAAGCGGATTTTGTGCTGCAGATGTATAAGACTCGGGTAAGCATAGACACTATGAAGGCGGTCGTGGAGGTTCGAACGGAGCTAATGATAACAGGTCATTCCAGAAATCGAGCAGGCACACACCAATAAGAGAGCTCAATACGAAATTCCGCTCGGCCGCAAAGTCACTAAAGTGAACCTTTACTCCTCTCTCGACAAATCTCTAGTTGTCTGGGTTCCCGGTTCTCGGGGCACCAAAATTTTTGTCATGCAAGCTCGGACTGCATCCAATGCTACGGAGTGGTATACGTTTATCCGCAATATCTTGGGTTGGCGGAGGGCGTCTGAACTGCAGATCAATGTTCCGGATCTGAGCATCAATTTGCATTTGACCAACCCTTTCCAGAAACTAGAAGTGTCTCAAAATGATGCTCAAGACGTTGAGGATGAAGATAGTGAAGAGGCTATCCTGAGGACAATGAAGGAAGAGCAGGCTGTTGCCCGGAACTTGATCAGACGCTGTGTAGAGATGCTCGGAGATACTCCCGAGTGGAAAGACGTTCTTAACACCTGGCTGAACAGTCAAAGGATTGGACTTGCCTGGAGACGGTATGACCGTCTTGAATGGATCCATGGTGCGAATGAGAGGAAAATGTATGGCACGATTGCCATGGCCAAATCCCATGAACTTGAACTTCGACCGAAGGTCCACTATCCTACTACAGCGGTGACTCGGAAGAAACATAAGACTCTCGAGGAACCTGTACCGGTTGAGGGATTTCTCATCCGGCTTACATCTCAACGTGGAGCCACGAGACGCATGGGGCTGCTATTTCACAAACAGCTATATTTCTCCACTCATGATCAGTTCTTGGTCTTCTCAAGACCGGCGAAGGTCACTCCACCACCGCCCCCTGAGTTGCCTGTTACGAGAGACTCTGTACCGGATGTGCGGGAAATATCGAACAAAACCCCAAACACATGGACAGTGAATCCGTATCCGCTGAAGAATAATGAGATAGAATGGTTGGCAGGTGATGGATCTGATAAGTCAGACAAGGTGCGGCTGTGCGATGAGGGTGCGAGGAGTGAGGCTGAGCGAAAAGCCGATCTTTTGCTCAATTGTGATGGGTACATCAATCTTTGCAATGTGGCCAAGGTTCGCAAAGCTATCAAAGGCGCTGCGCCAGTTGATAACCATATCGAATCTGGGTCGGATGTCGACTTTGATGAGGATGTTGACGATAATACCACTCGGGATGATGGTGTTACTACGGAATTTGATATTGATCGGACGTTTGAGCTGGTGCTTCAGAATGGACTTATTATTCGGCTTCAGGTAAGCATCTGCCTCTTCCGTTTACTAGCGGATGCTAATCATTGCAGGCTGCGGACAAGGAGCGACGTAAGGATTGGGTTAAACATCTGCGTGCTCTGGTTAAGTACTGGAAATTGCGCATCGCTGCAGATGTCGGTCTGTACATTTCTACAAGAGCCCAGAATCTCGCTGCACTCAATATAGACGAAGAAGCCGAAGCGTACATTGGTCAATATGCCAAGAAATGGGAAGTCACGCAGTCATTCGCTTGCCCACAACTGTACAATCTCTGCGGCATCTCCAACTGCCGCGCCATCCACATGTCCGGAACTTTGTACCGCAAACCACGCATCCATGCACCCTTCACACGCTGCGCAGTGATCCTCACAGCCGGCACTCTCTGCATCTTCCGCGACGTCCTCAGGAATCGTACCGGCAAAGCAGTCAAGCACATCCAGCACGAGCACATGGCGAATCTCAGTCTAAAAGACTGTTACATCTACTCCGGCTTCCTCACCCAATCCGACCTCCTCTACCAAAACCAAACCTTCGACCCTAACAAACCAGGGCACCACGCGCTGCCCCGCGTGTACCTCGAAGACGGGTGGACCAGTACGGATGAGGATGTTATGACGACGTTTGTTGTCTGGCATGGGAAGAGCAAGAGCTGGTTCCGGAGTGAGGAGGCGACGGGAAATGGGGAAGAGGAGAGCGCGAAGGGGGAGGGGAAGAGGACGCGATTGAAGAGGGTGGCAAAGTTGGGGAGTACGGGGCGAAGTGTAGTGTTTAGAGCTAGGAGTAGGGCCGAGAGGGATCATTGGGTGCTGGCGATTCAGGCGGAGATTGAGAGGTGCCAGCAGGGAAGGGCTGAGGATTTTAGGATTGAGGAGAGTGTGAATTATGTGGAGGGTGAGGGAAGGGCGGGAGAGGAAGAGGCTGATGGGGAGTAGATTGTGGTATGGAGGGTGGATTTTGAGGGATGAAGCTGGTTGGGAGCATACGGTATTGTTATTGAGCGCGAAGGTTCGGGTTTATTTTTGATACCAGCACGAGCATCGGGGCACAGGAATCTAATTACATGTTGCTAATGCATCACAATCATTAAACAAACTGTCTCTTGTGACGTCGACATTCGTTAACTACGAAGGGGTACTCAAACACTTGCTTGCTCTTCAGCTGGATTTTGAAACGGAGTTTGCCCGAATCATGAGATGCGGCCTGCTGCTTGATGGCTCCGTACAAGATGTCGTATATATCTCAACCTTATCCTCCACATTGACTTATGAAATATCATTCCTTATACAAATCAACGAGCACACTTCATACATGTATAAACCTATGAACGTATATCTGAACCCAAGCCGCCGCCACGGCTGATACTCTCCGCAAAGAATTTCTTTTGGCGCCTCCGCTGGTGAGGTCGCTGAGCAGTAAGGAGAGGTTGCTGATGCCGGAGTCTGTGGTAGTGCCATCTCACGCGGAGAGGGCGTAGGAGGTATAGAAAGACATCTGCCCAAGCCAGTGGGGGAAAAGGTAGGCGAGGAGGGGAACGTAGGAAAGGAGGAGAAATCCGCCGATGAGACAGTTTACTCTGCTGAGGCCAATGGTGCCATCTATGGAGAGGATCCATTAGATCCACAACGCTCGGCAACTCAGAGGTATGTTGGTACCTACGACCACTAAGCAGACAGTAGTTCCGCTTACATCATGATAAACAGATCATGGACGGGTTCTTCTAGATCACCTCAGTCCTGATAAGTTCTTCTGCACTCTCTCTTATTGTAACTACGCCGTTTCCCGCACCTAAAACGGTTTATGGGGAGTACGGTGCGGATAGAGGGCGAGGAAATGGATGGAGGGATGCGGTTTTCCAAGAACAAATGTCAAGGGGATCCGAAGACCTTGGAGAAGCATGGCAAGCTCAGCTATTCACTCAATGATGCCGCTCTTACTCATAGAGAAACAATTTGAAACCCGTGAGGCGGAATTCCGGAAGCAGTTGGCGGACAAGGACCACGCGGATCCAGTCCCTGAAGCTAGGAGAGGGGAATTTTACCAGGCAGGTGTGAGTATTCGTTCTTTTCGGTGCGGAAAACACGGTCAAACAGGCCACCACGGATGGAGACGAGCGCGAATCTAAAGCAGAACAGGAGGGAGGGGGGCGGGAGATCTGTCCATATTAATGAGCCAGAAATTCTCAACGGCAGTACGCGATTTTAGACGATCAACCCGGAGTCCGCATCCAGTGCCGAGTGTAGAACCTAAGTGCTACGCATACCACTGCAACAACTTCCAGGATGACTGAGCCCGCTATAAGGCCAGCAGGATTTGGGATTGCCATCGTTGAATCAACGGTTTTTGATTAAGTGTCGTCTAAGAGCACATGCTCACCATATAGTATTCACCTTCTCTTGCTCGGGACTTCGTTTTGCTTTGCAATTGGGTCTGGTTAGTCTTGTGCTCATGTTCTATATTTGGCAGCTGTTTTGGTGTACCCTACATCGTAATCGCTAGGGTGGCTAAGTATATGTTAGACTGCTGCTCTTCTCTTAATTAAACGCCGGAGATTGATACCGCAATACGAAAAAGATTCGCAGCTAAGTTAGTACAGGAGGCTGAAGGGGTGGTGTAATAACATACAGGTGCAGCTGCGTAGTTCCGCGTACCGTCTTACCACACGATGGCATACTCGTACAAGGAGTAGAGCTGGAAATTCCGGCTCCCCACCACTCCACCTGCCTAGGAATGACTGAATCAACCATATGAAAGAGTAAAAAATGATTTCGCTCGTGATTATGCAAGATCTATGACACGAAGGCTAAAGTCGAGAGTGGAAGCTAAAATTCGAGAGGTTCCTCGCGCAGGCAACGTACAGTATTACTTACGGTGTATAATAGTTACACTATTCACTATCCATATCCATCGTTCACCATGGAGACTTCACCACGGCCTAAAGGGGTAACCAAACTACCATATCAGAGAGTGGAT